>CAUYPK010073059.1:0-17660 GCA_963574355.1 Loris lydekkerianus | reverse complement strand
GAAAAACTGTAAACTAGCAACAACAACTTTAAAACTTTAAATAAAGTGCAGAAAACCATAGCTTAACAGGTAATCAAGCTAAATCACAATCACCAAATCAAATAACCTGTATGACCCGAGTATAAGCTGAGTTCGGGTTTTAAAAACTCGGCTTATACTTGAGTATATACGGTATTTTTATTGCAGTTGTTTTTATGTTGCTGTTGTCGTAGGTGTTGTCTGTATATCTATGTGTCTTCATCTATTTCTGGATCTATGGGCTCGTGTGTCTGGTATCCCTTGTATCTGTTTATTTGCTCATTTGCTCTCAATGAGCTTGGGGTTATGACCTGCAACTCTGAGCTCCCAGCACTCCTTTCCACTCTCACTTTGAGGTCTGGAGGACTGCCCCCCAAGAGTTCAGATTCTTGGGTGATTTCTCCAGAGGTGCAGACAGGACCTGGACTGCAGCTGGACAGTGGTGATTTTGCAGCACAGGAGTGAGGGGATGACGATCAGCTAAGAGGGAATCATGCCGGAGCAGCGGTGCCCCAAGGTGCAGAGCAGCAGCCGTCTTTAGCAATAACAAGGCTCAACCCCAGATATCCCACAGTCACTCCTCCTGTCTACCTGGGCAACCAGATGAGGCCAGGCATCCTCTCAGATGGCAACCACCATGGAACAGACCTGGGACTGAAACACAGGCCCCATGAGTAAAGGGTCTGCTTGAGGCAGTATTGGCCTGGGTGGAACACGGGGACTAGAAAATGCACCTGCAGAGCCGGTAAACTCCCAGGGTGGGGCTGATCCAGAGGACCACTTTACTGAACCTAAGACGCACCTGGCCCTCAGGGGATCATCAGCCTATAGACAAAGAAGGCCAAGAGGCTACAGCTGACAGCTAATCGTGCTGTGAATACAAACCTGCAGGAGTAAAGACAGGGCCTAAGGCACAGGTTCTGGGAACTCAAATCAGCCTCTCCTCTGCAGAGGAATTTAGCAGGGTCAGAAACAAACTCCCATTGTTCTGTTTAGCCAGTAACATAAACTAAGGGTTGGGCTTGAACTGAGTGAACACCCCCAGCCTCCATCAAGTGCCCGAAGTTGACAGGCCTCACCACCCCCTGCTGGATAGAGGCAGAGAGCAGTGGCCTGGGTGAGCAGATACAGACTTCCCTGTGATTTAGGCAGGTGCAAACCTCTGGAGTATTTGCTCAGTGAAGACAACTGACTAGGTCACAGCCCTGTTGGGGTAGCAGTGACTGGGTGTGACAGAACTGCAAGGTAGGGAAGGAAGCATCAACCTTCCCTGACTGATCTATTGGCTGGGTGGCTCCTCCTGACTCCACGCAGCACTGGAGCAAGCCCCATTAGAGTAGTCATCAGACCCCTGTGATCCAGTTCCCAGAGACCTCTTAAACTCTCCCACCTGAGACAGGTGCTGACTGAGACAATTGATTTGGACCTTTTGAACTGAGCCAATCGCCTGAGGACTATTCAACCCTGGGTGTGTTGTAGGAAGGTTTGATTTTACTTTTCCAATTGTTGCTTGAGGTGGGTGGGGTGACTTAATTGCTGGTATTTCTCCACAGCTGAGACTTCAACCCAGAGTAACTGTTTCACTAGGGTTGAACAGAAACCAGCTGAAAACAAGACAGAACCACTTAGCCCCACACACCAAATAGTGCCCCAGTTTCTCAGGCTACAGCACTGCTCGTGTCCTCGACAAAGCTCCAGGGGAAAAATCAAAGGGAGTAAAACAATCATGGGGCAAAATCAGTGGGAAAATTCTGGTAACATGAATAACCAGAATAGATCAACCCCTCCCCCCCAAGGAAAGATATGACAGATATAATTGAAGATCCCATTCACAAACTGGCTGAGATGTCAGAAATTGAATTTACAATTTGGATGGCAAACAAGATTAACAAAATGGAATTAGGAATTCTAGGAGAAATCAAAAGTTGTCTCAAGAATTGAACGAATTTAAAAACAAAACCACCAAAGACTTAGGCACACTGAAGCAAGAATTTGCAGCCCTCAAAGATCTGAAAAATACAGTAGAAACCCTCAGTAACAGAGTGGAGCAAGCAGAAGAAAGGATCTCTGACATTGAAGACAAAGCCTTTGAAAGCTCCCAAACTCTCAAAGAGAAAAAGAAATGGAGAGCAAAAACAGATCATTCACTCAGAGAGCTCTGGGATAATTCAAAGAAGGCTAATATCTGACTCATTGGAATCCCTGAAACCAATGAAGTGGCCTCGCTAGGTACAGAGGTGGCTCGGCACACATAGCACAGTGGTTACGGTGCCAGCCACATACACTGAAAGTGGTGGGTTCAAACTTGGCCTGGGCCAGCTAATCAACAATGACAAATGCAACAGAAGATAGCTGGGCGTTGTGGCAGGCACCTGTAATCCCAGCTACTTGGGAAGCTGAGGCAAGAGATTATTTGAGCCCAAGAGTTTGAGGTTACTATGATGACACAACACTCTACTAAGGGTGACATAGTAAGACTCTGTCTCAAAAGAAAGAAAGAAAGAAAGAAAGAAAGAAAGAAAGAAAGAAAGAAAGAAAGAAAGAAAGAAAGAAAGAAAAGAGGAGAGGGTAAGCAGAGGCAGCATTAGCCAAAGGTGGCTTGGGCTAGTGGACATTCTGACAGAGAAAGAGGTATCTGTCTTAGGAAACAGAGACAAGATCTGTTTCAATGTTAGGCAATTTTGGCAGACTGGAAACCAGTGCTTTATATCCTTCCTCAGAGTATCCCTTAGGCAAAATGTAGTGGACTGCAAAAGAACGGGAAACAATTGGGGTTTAAAGGCAAGGGAAGGCAAGGCGAAGAAATCACAGAAGCCCTATCAGAGCTAGGAAGGGTGAGGGGCCAGTCTTAGAGGCAGGTGAAGTCATCACTGAGAAGTGAGGGGAAGAGTGTGAAGCTCTGGTTCAGGTGGTGGCTGACCATGCCTGAAGGAAAGATGGTGCTGTAGCCTTCATCAGGATCACCTGAGGCCTATGGTTGTGGCACGGCATCACACAGCTTGTCGGCCTAACACAGGAAGAATTATTATATATTTTCCCACTGTTTCTATGGCCAGTAATTCAGGTGCAGCTCAGCTGGGCACCACTAGCTCAAGGTCTCTCACAAGGTCACAGTTAGCTGTTGGCTGAGGCTTGGTTCAGGTGGCTTGGTAGGGAGATGGCTTCCACACACCCTCCCTGGGACTTTCCATAAGCTGCCCATGAGTCCTTATCACACAGCAGCTAGTGTTCTGAGAGGCAGAGGCAGGGACAACCAGGGTGGATGCAGCCTCTATATAAGCTAGATTAGGAAGCAACATCTGTCTTTTCTGCTACATTGCATGATTAGAAGGTGGTAGGCTGGATGCAGAGGATCACACCTATACTCCTAGCACTCTGGGAGGCTGAGGCAGGGGGATAGCCTGAGGTCAGTAGTGCAAGACCAGCCTGAACAAGAGGGGGAGCCCCAACTCTACTAAAAATAGAAAAAGTAGCTTGACATTGTGGCAGCTTCCTGTAGTCCCACCTACTTGGGGGGGGGGGGGGCGGAGGCAAGAGGATTGCTTGAACTTAAGAGTTTGAGGTTGCTGTTAGTTATAATGATGCCATGGCGCTCTACCCAGAGTGACAAAGTGAAAAAAGAAGATGGTAATGACTGTCCAGCCTGTTCTCACTGGAGGAGATGACACAGAGCATAAACACCAGGAGAGAGGATCATGTGGTCAGAGGAGACTGGCTACCACAGCGTGTTGACTGGGCCACACCTTGGTCTCTGATTCAGCAGGCTGGGGGTGGGGCTGAGAATCCACATTTCTAACAGGTTCCCTGCTGCTGCTGCTGCTGCTACTGCTGTTCCAGAAACTAAACTTTGGGAATCTCTATGCCCAATCATAATGAGAGACATGTTACAAGTGCTGCAGGGACTGTGCCTTCACTCACACACTAAGGCTGGGAGTCTCAGCTGCTGGCTGAGATTCTCACTGAGACTGAGCCAGACAAGAATTTGGGAAGAATAGTTTATAAACTTTATTAACTACAAATTTTTATTTGAGCTTTGCTTTTTTTGAACTCAAATGTCTTCATTGAAGTCAAATGACCCCAACTTGCAAGGGGAATTAATCTTGCAGTTTGATTTTTTTTCCTGGGAATGAGATAATGGGGATTGGGTGGTAGATGTACATTTATGGTCAAGTTTCGGTTGTTTCCACATTGGCTTGTAATTAGAGTAACTCCCTGTTGCTGTTTAATTTTGTTGAGTCTTGACTGGACAAGACATGGCTGGAAATTATTTGGAATGGAAAAGAGAAGAGAGAATAAACATTTGACTTGGGGAAAATGTAGCTCCAGGGTGAAATTACTTTAAATATTATATCTCAGTTACTTCTCAGTTAAGGGATAATTCTCATATATCATATGATTCACTCATTAATGGGGACAATCAGTGGTTCATAGTATATTCCCAAAATTGTGCAAATATATCCACAATCTAATTTTATTTTATTTTTTATTTTTTATTTGTTACTTTTTTTTTTTGGAGACAGAGTCTTACTTGGTCACCCTAAGTAGAGTGCTGTGATGTCACAGCTCATAGCAACCTCAAATTCTTGAGCTCAAGTGATTCTCTTGCCTCAGACTCCCAAGTAGCTGGGACTACAGGTGCCTGTCACAATGCCTGGGTATTTTTTTACAGATGAGGTCTCACTCTTGCTCAGGCTGGTCTTGAATCTACGAGCTCAGGCAATCCACCTCGGCCTCCCAAGTGCTGGGATTATAGGCGTGAGCCACTGTGCCACCGTGCCTGGCTCCACAATCTAATTTTAGAACACTTTTCTTATCTCCCCCAATAAACCTCCTACCCATCAACAATCACTCCCTACCCCGCTGCCCTCAGCCCTAGGAAACCACTGATCTGTATTCTCTTGCTATACATTTTTCTGTGCTGGCTATTTCATATCAATGGAACTGTATGGTTGCAGTTTTTTGTTGCTGACTCATGCTCACTTAATGCATTTTCAAGGTTTAACCACGAGGTAGCACATATCAGGATGCCATTGTCTTTATTGCTTAGTGATACCCTACTGTGTGGATACACTGCATCTTGTTTACTGTCAAGATTCTTGATCACGTGCAATCATCATTGATCCAACCAGAGCTTTGGGGGAAGGAACATTCCATTTGCTTTTGCTCTCTTGTGTTTTAACTACCAGACACCAAGGGGTCTGGGTTAGATGTTTGTTGAGATATCTGGCATCCAAAGCATGTCCAGAGGCAGGTGTGACCACGAGAACACATCCACCCACTGCAATCTGCAGATGTCTCAGGAGTGACAGACTTGGACCCTACTGGATTATGCCCAGTGGAACCTTGGGGGAAGCAACGGGTGGCAGGTATTTAAAACCCACTGTATTGGTCCCCCACCCGGCTTCAGCAGATCCAGCTTCTGAAAGTGGGAATGTGGGATCTCAAAGTGCTGCCAAGCTCAAGACGAGTGTTATTCACAGACCTCACCTGGTCTGAAGGGAGCTGGAGGCCCTGATTGATGTCAGTGACCGCTGAGGATACGCGACTCAGCTGCACAAGCCTCAGGTGACGTGATGCTGAAGTGACCCACTTGGAATCCCAAAGCTATGGGTAAGCAAGGACATATGGATAATTAAAGGAAAATCTGTCCTTATTTTAACCACCATTTTCCTCATGCCTTCTCAGTGATAGGTGTGCACAGCAGAGCAAGGCAGAAAGGAGTGGGAGGTTGGACTTTTTTCTCCAATTGACTCATCTCTCTAGCTTGAACCTATAGGTTTGGAACAGGGTTGGTGAGTTTCTCTCTCTGGAACCTTTTAATGAGGCTCGTGGTCAAGTCCATGGTCACTTCTGCCAACAATCGTAAGCAGATGTATTCTGCGTTGACAGCAACAGTGGGTCGAAAAATTCCAAACCTCTGAAATTCTATAAATAATGAGTTACTAGGGCAGACACAAAACACAAAAATGCAAGATCAGTAGTGTTATCAGCAGTGACTGGTTAAAGTTACAAAGATAGGCAGGAATAAACTTCACAGGAAATATAAAAGATGCATAAAGTTATTTTACCTACTGAAGGGCATAATAAAAACATGGACACACTGCGAGACATACAGTATTCTAAAATGAAAGGCTCAAATATTAAATGCTATTTTTTTCCCCAAATTAAAATATCAGGCCTGGTCCAAAACACAATACTTCTACTTTTTGAACCTGAAAAAATAAAGAATGTTTAGAAAACAAAATTTGAGGGGAAGAAAGACTAAATAATAATGGTTCTTACCTAAAATATATAAAAACATTATATATATTTAAAATGGAGTAGTTGGAAAAAACATTAAGAAGAACCAGCTAGATTTAGGACTGAGATCCAGAAAGTGATCTGTGAAGCTTTGGGAATTTGCTGTATAATCAAAATGGCTTCTTGAAGCAGGTTTTGGAAAGCTCACAGAAAAATAAATGGCTAAGAATATAATTTGAAAAATGAAGTTAGACTCGTAAGACACCAGGTAACAATAAATTCTAGTGAAGTTTGACTATAATACGTAAAAAAACTTTAATGGTACCCCCACGTGGTATGTACTGAGTGTCTTACAAATATTAATACACTTCTTTTTTTTTTTTTTTTGAGACAGAGTCTCACTCTGTTACTCTGGGTAGAGTGCTATGGTGTCATTGCTCACAGCAACCTCAAACTCCTGGGCTCAAGCAGTCCTCTTGCTTCAGCCTCCTGTGTAGCTGGAACTACAAGCATGTGCCACTCTGCCTGGCTGGTAATTCTTGTAAGTCCCATGAGGAAGAAACTACTACTGTTGGCCCCACTTTACACAAGAAACCAGGGAGTTCGCCCAGGTCGCCTATCTGGTGGAATTCATTTTCAGGCAGCCAGACTCCATGGCCCTGGGGTTCACTCCTTCAGTACATACATGCATACACGTGAACATGCACTCACACACAGGCATGCCCCCGACATGAGCTCGGCCTGTTCCCCACCACCTAGTGGCGTGGCAAACAAATGTTGTATCTTGCTCATGATTTCATGAGCCAGGAATCCAGGAAGGCACAGCTAGGCAGTTCTCACTTCAGGTCTCAGTGTGGTTACAGGGGTGACAGGGACCTGCAGGCACCTCAGAGCTCACATTGGACTGGACATCCACTGACGCCAACAAGTCATGTTGGCTTTGGCAGGGAGCTCAGCTGGGAATGTCAACCAGAGCACCTCTGGGCACCCCACCCCCACCCCAGCCTGATGGCCTTAGGGAAGTTGGATCTGACATAGAGCCTGGCGTCCTGCAGGAAGAGGGTCCCAGAGAACTGGGAGCAGCTCTGGGGCATTTTCTGACCTGGTCTTGGAGGCCACCACCTCTCTTTCTCTGCAATGTTCAGTGGATGCCACCACAAGCCCATCCAGAGCCAAGAGGCAGGGACAGAGACCCCCACATGTAAATGCATGAAGTGCCATAGCATGTCAGGGCCATGTTTTAAAACCATCACCAAGTGTGATCAGATCTGTGAAGAAATGGCTAAAATGACCAGGTGTTTACTCAGAGCCAGGCCCTACCCTATGTTGATAATGTCATACAAAGGATACACATATTTAACATTTAAAATAAATAAGTGTAAAAATAAAATCATGTAGATGGAAGCTGTGGGGGGGAGGAGGCTGCTTCCCCAGGACATGCTCATCACGGTGACCCCACATGGTAAACTTGCCTCCCCTGGAGCCCAGGGTCAAGGCCTTCCCAGGCCTGCCAGGAGACCATAGTGGCACTGACTTGCATCCTGGTGGACTGTCGGTCACTGGACAGAGTGCGTGAAAGGGACCAGGCACTCACAGAGAGGGTAGGGGAGCCATGCGCATAGCCCCCTCCTATGGCCAACTTCCCCAAGAAGGAGAGGACGGTTAGGTGTCAGAAAGAGGTCTACAAGACACCAGCTGCTAATAGGGTCTGAGTGGCAGCTCCTTGTGTCAAACTGAGATCTTTCATCTTTGCTGGGAGGCCACCCAACCGCCACTTCTGGACACCTGCTATTCTGCTTGAGGCCCTCCCTCCCAATAGAAGCCTGAGTTACCAAGTCCATGAACCCCAGACAAGATCATGCTGACTTAATCTTCCCAACTCAGCCTTAACTTTCCTCACCTCAGAGACATGTGTTAATAGAACCAAGGCTCTGCCTGCAGCGTGGGGGTGGAGGGAAGCAGGTGCCCCTTTCCTGCCTGGCCTTCCCAGCTCTGGCTTTGCTGGTGCAGCACGCTGGGCTGGTCTGGGGGCTGTTTGGTTAATTCCCTTTTGTCATTTTGCCTTCAGCGTTCATGGTGGCTGCCAGAGAACTTGGTCCCTACATCTCTGAGCATGGAAGGTATTTGGGAACCTGCCCCAGTGGGACCAACCCTGAGGACTGCTCCCCTCTGCCCTGAAACAACCAATGGAGGGACACTGTGGTTGGACCCTGTGCCCTAGGACTGTCATCTGCTGCTCAGGACTGGGAAGCATCTACTATCTCATGGAATGGTCTGACCCCTAGGTAGTGTTCTCTATGCACTAAAATGTCCTTGCAACAAGAAGAGAAACCAAGGCATGTCACAGCTGTTAGGTGTTTTAACTTCTCCATCCCGGACATGAAGCCTCACATAAGCATTAGTCCAGCGAAGGAAGGGTGGGTGTGAACCTAGTACACGACCTCCCAGGATGGACCAGAGCAGGCTGTCTTGGCTGCAGGGTTTTTTCCGTCTCTAGTTCTGGCTGGTGTTTTCCTCAGTTACACTTACACACGGGTACTTCTGATCTTCTGATCTTTCTTTCCATGTAGGGGCCTAAAGGTTTTTGTGGAAGTGTATGTAAATCCGTAATTAGTCTCTAGGCAGTGGGATGGGAGGAGTCAGCCCGTGGATTCTCACCTACTCTGCAAACATGCACAGGATCCACTGCTCTGTCTGGGGCCCTTTGGAGGCAGCAGCCCAGCTTCCAGGGCCCACAGCCTTGACACCCTGCTCTGTGGACTACTCACCCAGAGCTGCCACAGCTGATGCCTGGGCTTCCAGCCCCTCACAGCTCTTTTACCAAGACTCAGGTACCTCCAAAGTGGCCACTCAGCCCCGAGCAGCATGCTGTGGCCCAGTTTACTCTTAGGTGCTGGTCTGCTGTCTAGAACCAGTAGGACTTGGAGCTCTCCAGAAAGCAACTGCTGAAACCCTTCTCATGTGCACAGGCACCAACTCAAAAAGGAGCCATTGCTACTTTTTATTGAAGCAGGTGAGGGTGAGTGTGTGCACTATGGTATGGCAAATTTGGGCACATGTAAAGCCACATGACTGCTCAGCACAGGCCTGGGGAAGCCTCCTCTACCTGCCTCCCAGAGTTGATGCACAGGGAGACCTGTGCGGGAGTGGGGTGGGGTGAGGGGTGGGGCAGGGCAGGGTTCCATCCCAGGGCAGGACACCAGCAGGAGATACAGGATGTGGGGAAGAAGCGATCAGTGCAGCCAGGCCTGGCAGCCAGACCCCTAGGCGTTCTGACAACTGGACTTTGTCATGGTCATTGTGCCCAGCCAGGGAACACTGTAGACCTGGAAAGAGCAGAGCACTTTCTGCGAAAGGAAAGAGAAGAATGAATGAGGTTATAGCTAAGAGGGAAGATGCCCAACCACAGGGTGTCAGGGTGGGGTGAGGGAGCTTGGGACAAGATACTCAGCCCCCACTTACCCCCAAGGAGTCCCAGGACACCCAGCCCACCTGTGCAGTGACTGCATAGGCCCTACCAGGGCTCCAAGGACACTGTGTCCCCTACCTGGCCCAAGGATTCCACTGTCCTCCTCTAGCACAGCTCTGTAAGGAGCAGCCTGTGCAAGGCCAAGGGGGCCACAGGTAGGCGGCTCCTGCCCCCAAGCTCCCTCCACTTCTTAGCTCCTGGGCCAGCAATGAGAGGGCCCAGAGGGAAGGCCCCAGTGGAGGGAAAACTCCCTTGAAGGGTCTGGGGCCTGGGAAGGGGTGACAAGGGGAAGGTAGCTTTCCCCAGAGCAGAGACCTCACAAAAACCAGCCAGGCCCTTGTGGAGGCTGGAATTGGGTGAGCAGGGGCAGCTCGGAGGGCTTGGGCTGCTTACAGGCCTCGAATTTTCTCTAATCTGTTCAGCGTGGCTGTGGCCATTGGTAGGTGGCCAGGGCTGGCACTGGACAGCGGCCTTCTCCTTCCCCAGTGCAGCAGTTGACACCCCATAACACCTTCTGTGAGCTGGGTTGTGCTCTTAGCACCCCAACTCCCCAGCTACAGCCTCTTAGCCATTCAAATCAGTCTTGTGCTCATACCCACCCCACCCCTTCCATGCTCACACAGGTGCGTGTCTGTGTAAACTCACCCGCACCCTTACTCACAGGTGTCTATGCATCTCTCTCACATGGCCACACCTCCCAAGATGTGCACCTGGACATGCATGCACTTCCCACACTCCCTGTGCAGGCAAAATGCATACACACATGCCCCTCCACACCTGCACACCCCCACCTGAACACAAGCTCACGGGAATGCACACCTCCCCTCTGCAGTGTATGACTGCCCCTGACCCACCCCAGGCACATACCCTCTCCAGATGTGGCTGCTCATGGAAGGGACAGTCGTCCAACTTGGGCTGGGACTTGGTACACGTGGTCCTGCCAATCTCCACTGTCAGGTGGTAGTTCATCCCAGCCACGACCTACACGTGTGCAAGAGGAGGTTCACCTGCAGCACTGCCCACCAGTGTCTCACACAGGCGGTTCACTGATGCTGAGTTACTGAATGTTCCTGAGCTGTCCCACTATCACTCCCCCTCTCCTGGACATCAGGGGACTGTGGCCCAGGCAATGTAACTGGCTTTCTCTGAGCAGTGCCCCCAAAGTTGTCACATGCACCCAAGTAAGAGAAGAAAAATAAAAGATGGAAGCTAGAAACTAACCCCTCTCACTATATCCAGGAATGGCAGGCACAGTTGTCAGCAGCCAGCCGGTGGTGGGGGGGCAAATAAACAGTCCCTGCACCAGAAGCACAGGGAAAGGTCCACAAGGGAAGGCTGCGTGTCTGAGCAGGATCCAGCACTTCCTGCCAACTGTGGCCTGGGGCAGGGAGCGCTCCTCCTCTGCGTCTCCTGATGACACAGATTCAGCGACTTCCAGCCACTAGTGCACAGCCCCACAGAATCCTATTTCTTCTATTTCCCCCAGATTTGTTTCCTGATTTAACAGGAGGAAATGAGATGCTTCACACATGGAGATTTTCAGCCAATAAGAGACTGCTCTTGGATGCTTCTGTAAGTGTGCTTTTAGTACTGATACTTCTCAAGTGTGTTACACACCTGCATGGCTTACATTTGGATCCAGAAGTGTCCCCCTTCCCTGCACAAGGCATCCCTTAGACACGCTGTGGTGAAGCATGGGATGAGGGATCCTGTGGCCAGGGTTCTAGACCTTGCCCCATAGAACCATGACAAGTCCCATGATTCCTCATGTCAGCCTTCCTTTCTGTAAAGCAGGCTCGCAGAACCAATGATCTACAGCACCTGAGCCTCAGGGCAAGTCAGATCCTCCCTCCAGTGGTGCAGGTGGACCCACCTTGCTCAGTCCAAGGGAGAGGGAAGCAGCTGAGGGCTGCCGAAGGAGAGACAGGTTGACCTGGACTTTTCAGATATTCAGGGGCAGGAGGAAGAGCTCTACCCCCTGGGGTGCTGCTACATTGTGCTGCAGTGTCACTGCTGGCTGCTGTGCAGTGGCACAGGGCAAGCTTGAGCCCAGCTGCCCCAAGACCCCTCCCATCCGCTGACTGCTCTCCTCCTCTGCCAGTCTCATTGTACCCAGGCTGGGATTGCGTGGGGCTCAGGGGATGGCCTCTGTACTCCAGCAGGTACCAATGTGCCAGTGGCTGTGAGTGGTGTGAGGGAGCTCAGGGTCAATGGTGTTCGCCCTAGGGTCTGCTCATAGGGCTGAGACTTTTAAGGGAACCCTGACCCTTCAGGACTAGGAGCCTAAGTTCCCTGAGTGGCATCTGTTGAGGGCACTCAAGAGAGGACGGCCTGTGTCCTCTGCGTGCGCATTATGACCTGAATCCAACCTTGAGGGGACAACAGTTTCTATACCACAAGTGGCTGGACACTAGGGCTGGAAACAGATTGGCTGTTGCCATGTGAGGGGTGTTGCAGGTTAGAGAAGGCTAAGGAGATGGGACTGGGCTGCCATGCATGGCCTGGTAGTGTGCTCAGGTTTAAAGGCCATCAGTGGGACAGCCAGCAAAATCTGAGTACCTTTGTGCAGGAGACAATGACTATATCAGTGTTGATTACTGATTTTCAAGACTGAATCGTGATTACCTGAGCTAATGCCCTTGTTTTTAGGATCTGTAAGTTGATCACCAAGGGGGCTGTATATAACAAACTGGTCAATATAAGGAACTACCCGACTGATACTGGTCTATGAATATTAAGTCAGCTTAAGGCGGTCAACTATGGCGGTTCTACGACATACAATGCAGCATTTTTTCTTAAGAAATTCAGAAAAATAAATGCATACACAGTGCATACACACACCACCTACACAGGCATGTAGAGAGCAAGGTGGGTCAAGTCAGCATGGCAATGATTCCGTGAGGGAGCTGCGTGATAGGTCTCCAGCCATGCTTTGTACTAGTTTTACAACCAGCTCTGTAAGTCTGAAATTACATCAGAATAAAAAGTTTAAAGAAGGGCAGCGCCTGTGGCTCAAAGGAGTAGGGCGCTGGCCCCATATGCCGGAGGTGGTGGGTTCAAACACAGCCCTGGGCAAAAACTGCAAAAAAAGGAAAAGGTTAAAAGAAAAAAAAAGCGTATGAAAAATTATTTAATGGCAGAACCTGGAGGGCAGCCCGGTGAGGAGTTCTGTTATCCCGCCCCGCGTGGGTATTCCGTTAGCAGCCTAACCCTGACCCTGGCGTCTGCAAGCAGATCTGAGTTGCCAGGCGCAGATCCGGACTGTAAGGCCGGTTCTTGGTCAGACAGGAGTCAGGGCATCCCAATGACACGCACGCCAAGGGCTGCGGGACCCAAGAGACCTGGGAAACTGGGTGACAGCGCGGCCGCTAGGGGCGCCAGGGCGGCTGGCGCGGGCGCGACAGGGGCGCGCGCGGGGTGGCCCCTCAGACCCCGGGGCCCGGGGCCGCGGCCACACGCACCTGCTTGCGGGCGCGCACCACGCGCAGCGCGCGGCTGTGATACGTGTCGTCGCTCGCCTTGTTGTACTCGCTCATGGCAAAGTCCAGCGCGTGCCGCACGCCCTCCTCGTTGACGCTGGCGTCCATGAAGCCGCCAATCAAGGGCTGCGTTTTAGCGCTGGTCACGGAGTTCACGGCCAGGGCCACGGCCAGCGCGGCCAGCAGGAGCAGCGCGGCTCCCGGGGAACCAGCCATGGTCAGTCTGAACGCGGAGCACAAGGCCAGAGTTACAGAGAAAAGACTGACAAGATCCAAAGGCCAGGAGTCTCACCCCACCCCACCCCCATGCCGGGCGCGCCCTTTTTATCCCACTCTACAGCCCCGCCCCTTCCGGACCCCTCCGCCCCGCCTCCTCCCCTGCCTGGCCGGCCCGGGTACCTTCACAGTTCCTCTCCCTGCTCCCTCCAGCTCCCTCCCACGCCTGCCGCGGCTTCGCTTTGGTTCTCCGCCTGCATCTGCCCTCTCCAGCCTCTCTTCTTTCTCGCGCCTCCGCCTCCCAGCCCCGTCTCTCTCCCCAAGCCTGTCCCTCCTACCAAGCTTGGGTTCCCCTGGCATGGGGAAGAGTTCGAGGCTCTCTGGGCTCTGAAAATATGTGACTTCCGAACTCTTGTTTTTTTAGCAAAGAAGAAATAAGAAGTCTTGGCCTGTGGAGGTCTTGGGAGGTCTGGAGCATCCCTGAGCACTTGGTGCGCGTGTGGGGATCCTCAGGGCTGGGCATGATTTCACAGGCCTCGGCAAACTCTAGTCCACATTCTGTTCTGGGGAACTATTTTGCCAGGGGAATTTAACTTTTATTTGGGTAAAGGTTGCCTTTTTCACAATAGCCAGCTCCCTGGAGCTGAGGGGAGGACCTGGCCTGGGTGTGTTGGTGCAAGGCAGTAGGGACATTGGAACCGGGTGGGGACTGCAGGAGGCTCCAGTGGCCAGAGGGGCCAGACTACTGCTGGGTGGGACACCTCCAGGTTGTCAATTCAGGGAAGCCCTATTGTCTCCCTACCCTTGCACTTAATTGAGACTAAACTGGGACCTCCCCACCCACCATTTCCCAGGCCAAGTCAATTTCATGTAAGTTTCCTAGGCCTGGGAACAGGAAGGGATATGTGTCCATTCATTGTTAGGCTATCTATACCCCTAGCCAAAGACCCCTGTTGAGATATTTTCTGACCTGAGTTTTTTCCTCTGCCAGAAGTTCTGGTGCTTTCTCTGTATTCTTTTCTGTAAAATAAATCCTGTCTTACCACTGATCTGTGGTCCGTGAATTCATTCTTAGAATCCCTGAGACCAAGGACCTACTGAAGAAGCAATTCCAATTTTTATCACTGGTGACTGATCCAGGCAGTCTAGAGCCTGCAGTTGGAGTCTGGCATAAGTCAGTCATAAATGGGACATTGCTGAGCTCCTGACCAATAAAGAATTGATGTGCCCAAATGCAAGTTTTAATTTTTCAGTAGCCACATTAAAAAAAGGAAAAAGAAACTGATGAAAGTAATTTTGATCATGTTTTTATTTCACCTAATACATCCAAAATATTTCAACATGGGAGCAATTATTAATGAGATAATTTACATTCTTACCTTGTGCTGCACAATGTATTTGGAATTGTGTGTGTATTTTTTACACTTAGAGCATGTGTAAGTTTGGAGTGGCTCAATTTAAAGCGCCCGGAGCCACATGTGGTTGGTGGCTGTGGTTTTGCACAGCCCAGCTTTATGGTAGGTAGGGGAGTGGTATGGGAAGTAATTAATTAAGATCAGGGAGTTATAGATGATCTGTTGGAAGTGACACACGAGGGACAGAGATAGTGCCACTGGACACTGATCAGGGAGTTCTCTATGAGACTTGGGAAGACCGGAGTCCCAACTAGACCAGGCAGATGGGACTCCAGCCAGAGAGAACAGCCATTGTGAAGGCCTAAAGAGGGGCTGGACATGCTTCTGGGAGGAATGGGGCATATCCTGGAACCTCACAGTCCATTGTGGGTGGGGGCGGGAAGGATGCAGGGAGAGCCCCAGCAGGCAGAGGAGGGGCAGTGAGTAGAGCTTACAGCTCAAGGATGAGACACAGGTTGGTCTTGCTTCTCTTCTCTGGGAGGCAGGCTGCTGGCTTGGGTCCCCTGTGCACTGCTTGGGAAACTCACCTGATCTTTAAAAAAAAAAAAAATCACCTTTAATGAGGTATAATTCATATACAATAAAATGTCTCATTTTATGTGCCCAGAGGAGTTGTAGGAAACACAAACACCAGTGTTAGCACTACATTCAAGATCTAGAGTGTGTGTACTGCCCCTGCAGGTGACCCCATGTCCCCTGAGCCCAGCCCACTCTATAGATTCACCTTTTTCCCTGTTCCTGCACTTCCTGTGAGTGGAATCTGGTGGTGTGAGTGCAGGTGTGTCTGACCTTCTTTGCTCAGCATGGCTTTGAACTTCTGTTTGGCGTTTTCATTAACGTGATTATTGGTTCTTTCTCCCACACTGAGAAGACCTAGTCACCTTGGTACCCTGTGGGCTAACCAAGTGCCCAGCTCAGGATGGTGGGGCTTTGGGTTTCAAAGTAGCCCTGGGAGTGGAGAGGGTGAGGGGCGTTCTGAGCAGAGAGCTGGCTCACTCTGTTCCTTCAACCTGACCTCCATTCCTGAAGATGACCCTGTGGCTGTGACCTTGTGGTGAAGATGGCAGGCTAGGCAGAAACAGTGGGCCCTTGAAGGGCAGCCAGAAGGTTCCCCTTGGGAGTGGTGACAGTGATGGCCAGGCAGTGCAAGCACAGCCATGTTGTGACTGGAGGAGGGGATGAGAGGGACTGGTCAGTGGAATCCGGCAGGCAGGAACCCCATCATTGATGAGTGCCCATGTTCAGTGTTAGGAGAGGGGTCCCGAGGCCTGTGGACCATCCATCCCCACTGGGATTCCAGGGCACCACTAGGTACACTAGATGTCCCAGGGATGGCCTCTGTTGCCCCTGAGGGAGCAGGGTCTCCATGGAGGGTGGTACATGGTACTTTCCTAGTTACACAGTAAAGAGAGTGAGGGACATGGAGCAGGGTGATGGAGGGCAGCCCCAGGCCAGATGGAAGGAGTGCGTTCCCTGGTATGGCCCTACCTTCTTTGGCTGCTGGGGCTCTGGTCCTAGAAGGGAATGCTGTGCAGAAGGCAAGCTGAAATGCAAGGAACCCTCCAGTCTTTTGTCCTTAAGAAGAAGGTGCAGGTCACCCAACTAGCTGGGGCTGAATGGGTGGGAGTGAGTGTGCTAGGAGGGGTGGGTGGCATGCTGACACACAGGTGACGAATCTGCCTATGGTGCTTGGAGCGGGTGGTAGGGAGTGTGCCAGGAGAGGTGCCTGTGGTGGTGCGTGCTACAGGAAGGGTCCGCCATCTTGATATAGTGACATCTTCCATCGCAGCTGAATCGACATCAGTGCAGGGCACTCCCAGGAGCCACCACAACCACACTCACTATAGTATGATAGGAAGTAGTGGTCATGGTAGGGTGGAGTCTGCTGCAGCTGTTTGGGTGACCTTGGGCAAGGGTTTTATTTTCTCTGCACGGACACATCTGGAGAGGTGGCTGCTTTGTACAAGGTAGTGTCAGGGTCAGAACTGGCAGAGACAAGCACGCATCGGCAGTGACATCTATACAGGGTCTAAAATGGAAGAGCTGCCTGTAGCCTGATTTCTATAGCCCACAGTTTCAAGGACAAACCAACAGGGACCCAGAGAGAAATTACTGACACAGGACAGAACCTAGGGCCTTCAGCACCTACGGGCCCCAGAGGACCCGGCTGCCTGTGTGGGGAGCATCTCTCCCTTCTGGTAGGTGAAGACGAGGAAACTGTGTTCTTGTGGCTGTGTGTGACTGCTGCTCTCACGAGGTAAAACAGTGAGGAATTAGATGGGGGAGTCACAGAATTTCTCTAATTAATACATAAGCAATAATTAGTTAATACCAAACAATACTATAATAAGTAAATGGCCAAACACATAAAACCTCACCTAAAGTTGTAAATGGTCAGATCAAGTTGCTCACAAGTTAAGATTCTGAACATTCAGGTTTGAGCAATTAACACTTAAGGTGTCTGTGGTCGGACCTTAGACTGAACAAGTGTTGGGATTTGGTGGCATCTCAAAAGGGAAAGATCCGGGTCCCCCGTTTTATGGAGTGCCTGGGGTTCCCCAAGGCGGGAAGCTCTGCAGTCTCTTACACACGCCCACACCTTCTCCCTTCTCCTGGCCCCCCACCACAGAACATGCAGTTGCTTTTAAACCATGTGTGAACTTCCATAGTAGTTGGAGATTTTAACATCCCTTTAGCAGTCCTGGATAGATCCTCCAAAAAGAAGCTAAGCAAAGACATTTTAGATTTAAACTCAACCATTCAACATCTGGACTTAACAGACATCTACAGAACATTTCATCCCAACAAAACTGAATACACATT
>CAUYPK010073058.1:0-10791 GCA_963574355.1 Loris lydekkerianus | reverse complement strand
ATTCTTGTATGCAACAGATATCTGGCTTGAGTTTTTGTATCCAGTCAGCCAACCTGTGCCTCTTTAGACGACAATTTAAACCATTCACATTAATTGAGACTATTGATAAGCCTTTCGAGAGCTTGGTGGACATTTTTAAGTTTTTTTTGAGACTGTGGAAGTTGGGTTTTGATCAAAATTTTCTGGTTGGGTTTACTTTTGTGGTGGAGTATTATACTGGTCTTTATGGAGGATAGGTCGGAGAATATCCTGGAGAGGTGGTTTACTTATGGCAAATTTCTTCAACATGTGAATGTCATTGAAGTATTTAATTTCTCCATCATAAATGAAACTCAGTTTAGCTGAGTATATTATTCTGGTTGAAAGTTGTTTTGTTTTAGGAGATTAAAAGTAAATGACCAGTCTCTTCTAGCTTGAAAGGTTTCAGCAGAGAGATCTGCAGTTATTCTAATATTCTTCCCCTTGTAGGTAAGGGTTTTCTTTCATCTGGCTGCTTTCAGAATTTTCTCCTTTATATTAACTTTAGTGAAATTGATTGTGATGTGTCTGGGAGATGTCTTATTTGTGTTGAGTCGTGCTGGAGTTCTAAACTGTCTGCTATCTGAATTTCAGAATCTCTTGGCATGTCTGGAAAGTTCTCTTTCATAATCTCATGGAAAAGAGATTCTGTGGCTTGTGAAGCCACTTCATCACTGTCGGGGATCCCTATAAGACAAATATTGGTTTTCTTCGAATTATCCCAGAGCTCTCTGAGAGAGTGATCTGTTTTTGCCCTCCATTTCTCTTCCTCTTTGAGAGTTCAGGAGCATTTGAAAGCTTTGTCTTCATTGTCAGAAATCCTTTCTTCTGCCTTCTCCATTCTGTTACTGAGGGATTCTACTGTGTTTCTCAGATCTTTGAGGGCTGTAACTTCTTGTCTCAATGTGTCAAAATCTTTGGTCATTTGGTCTTTGAATTAGTTGAATTCTTCAGACATCTTTTGGATTACTGCTTGGAATTCTAATTCAATCTTATTTGCTATCTAGATTCTGAATTCGATTTCTGACATTTCAGCTATTTGTTTGTGCATGGGATCTTGTGCTGTGTTTGTCTCATTGTTCCTTGGGGGAGTTGATCTACTCTGATTATTCGTATTGCCAGAGTTTTTTTGTTGATTTTGCCTCATGGTTGTTTTTCTCCGTTGCCTCTGGCTGTCCTCAGAGTTGGGGAGGTGTCTCTTCAAGATTAGACCCCAGCGGGATCACTCTATTGTTGATGGATCTTTGTAGGGAGTGACCCTGTGTAGCTCCTCTGGGGCTGCCCCAGCCAGGGAGTTCTAGTTGTGAGAGCAGCTCCGGAGTATGACACACTCAGATCCAGCAATAGGGCAGGGAGTGGTGCACATAGGTCTGGGGGTGCCTGGCGCCCAGTGACTTTGGCATAGAGGGCTCAAGACTCCAGCAGTAGCAGTCTCTGGCCAGGAGAAGGGCTCTGCGCAGAGGCAGGGAGGCTCTGGAGGGCACGTGGCTACCAGAATCCCTGGCCAGATGAGCGGGCTGGTGTGGGGTAAGGGAGGGTATAGGAGGGAGAATGCGGGGTTGCATGGCTCCCAGAGTTCCTGGTCAGGGTGTGTGGAGGCCTGGCAGGCATGGGTCTTGGGTCATGGCGCAGCTCTTACGAAGGTCCGGGTGGGCCCAGACGAATATTTTTAATGAAGCTACATTCTAGAATCCTGATTAAAATTTTAGCAAACTGAATCAAACAGCATATCTGAAAGAAATACACTATTACCAAATGGTTTTATCATAAATATACAAGCATGGTTCAACATACACAAGTCAATAGATATGATTTGTTACATAAACAGAATTAAAACAAAAATTATATGATCATTTCAAAAGAAGCAGAAAACCCATTTAATAAATACAGTATAACTTCTGGGTAAAAATCCCCAACAAATTAGACATAAAAGAAACATACATCAAAATAATAAAAACTGTATGTGGAAGGATATAGCCAAAATGGGGGAAAATTTAATGCATTTCCCTTAAGAACTGGAACAAGACAAGTGTGCCACCAGTTCTATTTAGCATAGTAGTGAAAGTCCTCATCAGAGTAATCAGGCAAGAGACTGAAGTTAAGGGCAAACTATTTAGAAAAGGGGAAGTCAAATTATCTTTGTAGATGATATGATCTTATACCTAGAAAACCCTAAAGAATCCTCTAAATAACTCCTAGATTTCATAAAGAAATTCAGTAAATCTTACTCAAAATAAGTGTACACAAATTGGTAGCATTTCCATACATCAGTAACAACCAATCAGTTCCATACATCTGAGTATCACATCAGAAACTCAATCTCATTTACAATAGCTGCAAAAAACTATATAGGTCAAGCAGTGCCTGTAGCTCAAAGGAGTAGGGTGACAGCCCCATATGCTAGAGGTGGTGGGTTCAAACCCAGCCCTGGCCAAAAACTGCAAAAAAATAAAAAATAAAAAAAATAAAAATAAAAACTATATAGGACTATATTTAATCAAGAGATAAAAAAGCTCTACAAGGAAAGCATAACACTAAAATAAGTCACAGATGACACAATTAAGTGGAAAAATGGAAGAACATATTATGTTAAAATATTAGAAGAATCAATGTTGTTAAAATGGCCATACTGTCTAAAGCAGGTATGATGAACCTGTGGCCTTAAACCTTCATGTGGTCATCTGGGTCCTCAAAGAGCTACCAGGACCTATAGGGCCATGTGTAGCCTTAGAGTCTCAGGTTTCTTACCCCTGGTCCAAGGTAATTTGGAGATTTACTGCAATTTCTATCATAATATTATATCATGTTTCATATAATAGGAAAAAAATAATTCATTATGGAACATAGAAAAGAGCCCACCTAGTTAAAGTAATCCTATGCAAAGAGACCAAAACTGGAGGCATCATATTACCTAACCTCAAATTGTAGTAAAAGCCTATGATAAGCAAAACAGCATGATATTGGTATAAGAACAGACATATACATAATTGAAACAGAAGAGAAACCAGAGATAAAGAGAAATACGTATAAGAAACTGATATTCAACAAAGTAGACAAACTCATACAGTACTTACAATCTTCATTTGGTTAAATTTATTGGGATTGTCACAGAAAAATTATTTAATTTGGTTATTCCAAGTCAGAAATGTCATAAATGTATTTTTTTCTTTAGAAATTTAGTGAAACCATAATTTATTTCACAAATATGTCTTATTTTTTTATTCTAGGATGTTAAAAGGAAGGTCAGTTTGGTAAAGAACAGAATTTATAAAAAAATTGACAACACAATTTCTACTAATATAGTTCATTATCAGGCTTTAATTTTGTAAACTTTTTATATAAAGGTTTTAAAATCAAAAGATACTTAAGCTAATATTAAAAAGCATAGTTTAGCCATGTAGATTTTACATCTTAATATGTAAAGTAAAATAATATCATAAGCAGTAAGATAGAATATCAAATCAGAAACTAATTAGAAATATTATATTTTATCAATCATATCTTCTGTCATTTCAGATTGCTTTTAAATATGAATCCTCTGAAACTAAGATATCTTAGATCTTTTAGATGAATGATCTATCCTTCTGGTAAAATTACTATAAAAGAAAAATTATTTGCTAAAGAAAGGTCTGAAAATTTGTATAACCTATCTTAAGATGTAGAAACTTTTAGTACTTTCTTCAATTTTGATATTAAAGTCTTTCAAGTCATTTTTCAGACTATAACAATGTGTCCTTAAATTATAACTTTCAACCCCTAAAACAGTGTTGATGATCTTTGTATTAGAATGAGTACATATTTGTTTGTTCTACTTAAACAATGAGACACAATGACGACTTTCTAACACTATGTTTAGAGACTGATTTACTAATGCAGACATGCTGAAACAAGAGCTCTCTTCAAAAGTCATGTCTAGTATACCTTGGCTTGTGAGTTACCAGTTTGTGACATAGCAGAAAGCTACAATAAATAGAATTGCTCTCAAGTGGTTATAAGAAACTAATATTTGTAACTATTTTATTAATGATGTACAGTACTTTCCCAAATTTATTTCTATCTTCCAACCAAACAATCTTATAGAAATTATTGTATATATTTCTGTACAAAATTAACAGTAATAGCCCCAAGAATGTTTGGCAATAGTTTTTAATGGACTGGGATTTACAACTTGGTAAATGGCTTAAAATTATTTCTACTTTTGAAATAAACTTCACCAATTGACTGTTTATGGGGAATGTAACTTGCTCTGTAAGCCTATCTCTTGCTCTGGCTCTGTAAATCTATCTTTCTCAGTAAACATTTTTTATTGTGAAATATAAAATATAACATAGAATTTATTTTCATTTTTATTTATTTGCATTTAACTTCTGATTCTATAAATAATATGTACTAACAGAAGTATAATTTTAAAAAGAATATTATGATATTATTTCAATGTGATGCTTTTGTTTACCTAAAATGATATGTAATTCAGTTTTACACGTAAATGAAATTGTACTGCTAAAAACATTTTCTCAATTGTTATAAATTCTAGTTATTGTAATAAGGTAAGAACACCTGAAGCA
Organism: Loris lydekkerianus; assembly: GCA_963574355.1. Lineage (NCBI taxonomy): Eukaryota > Metazoa > Chordata > Mammalia > Primates > Lorisidae > Loris > Loris lydekkerianus. The sequence continues at coordinate 6,208 of CAUYPK010073058.1, read as the reverse complement.
TTCCAAAACATATTTTAATCAACTCTTCTCATTAAAATATGAGAAAAAGTTATGTGTATAAAAGAAAAATTTAAAAAATACCAATTTGTACATAATTACTCCATTAATTACTGATAAGTACTATTGTACTCTGCAAGAATTTAAAGTAGACTAAAGAATAATTTAATTGAAGTATTATATTATTTTAATAATAGGTAACATGATTTTAAGCTATATTATCTTATTTATATTTTACTTCCTCTCTACTCAAAAGCTTACTACGTGATATATTATTAGAAATATCAAAACAGTCAGTGTATGTTAGTACCAAGACATGTAAGCAGGATTGTAATGATTAACTTTAGGTGCCAATTTGACTTGATTATGGATACCTAGGTATTTGATAAAGCATTATTTCTGGGTATATCTGTAATAATGTTTTGGAAAACATTGGCATTTGAATCAATGGACTGAATAAGGAAGATTTGCCCTTACCCACTGAGGCCAGTCATCATCCAGATAAAACAGAAATGTACAGGAAAGGGGAATTCTCTCCCTTCTGGGACTGGGGCACTGTTCTTCTCTTGCCCTTGGAAATCAAAACTTCAGTTTCTCTCATCTTCAGACTCCAGGACTTTCACTAATGGACCCATAGCATCTGAGGACTTTGGGTTCAGTTGGAGTTAAACTGTGGGTTTTCTTGGTTCTGGGGCCTTTGGACTTGGACTGAATCACACTATTAGCATACCTGGTTTTCCATCTTGCTGATGGCCTGTCATAGGAATCATGGAACTTGTCATGATCATATTTCATATTTCATAATCACATGAGCCAATTTTCCTAATAAATCCCCTCACACATCTCTCTCTCTCTCTCAACATAAACGCACACACACACACATACACACAAATCTTTTCCTATTCTTAAATAGGTTTTAGTTAAATTAGAAATAATTATTCCATTTTGTATGATAATTCAAAGCCATGATGTTTCAGAGGAAAAATTTAAAAATATTTTCTCATATAAATAATTTCATCATACTTTGCATGATTACTGTCTTAGATGCATCAATGCTAGCTGACACAATAGTGAGTTAGCCTAATCCTAGTGTTTGACTAAATGATATTGAATTCAGGTATAAATCCTTCTCCATATTTGGACCTGAGAATTTTTTTTTCCCTTTACTACATTGGAAATAGTAATCAGGATCCTATGAGTATGGGTCTCATATGACGGGATGAGAGATTGTTGAGAACAAAAGAAGTTGGTAAAGGGGGTCCTCAAGAGATTGAAAGTACCCTTGACTTAGTTTTCTCACTCCAAAATTCTCAGCTGCTAACATAGAATAATTGGCTAAGAAATTTATAACCATGTAAACTTGATGTCAGAGATATTCAGCTGACCTTTGAAAAGAGAAAAATTTTTAACAATCAATTCCTAAACCATTCCTAAAGCAGACAGTTTTTGAGGTTATTGGAAACCTAACTGGCTTGGCTTGTCCTTGAGAAAGGCCTGGCTATAGATTTTTTGTTCTTGTTTTTCTGTGTTTGTGTTATCATTGTTATTTCTGGTCAAAACCTGCCAAAGATAGGGGTGAGTTTTCATTGCTGCCTATGTCATTGTGATTCAGAGTCCTTGATTGCTCTTCCATACAAGAAGAACCTAATTGGATGCTTGTATTGCTTCTATTTGAGCCATATTTATTTAATAAGTGGGGTAGGAAAAGAGGAGGAAAGAGAACAAAGTAAACACAAGTGAATAGTTTCTTTATTTCTAAAAGAAGTATTTTTGAAATAATACTTTTGAAATAATAATAAAATTTGAAATAATAATAAAAAAATAATTTTTGTTATTTCAGCAAACTAAAAAGATAATTTCTGACTACTGAGAAATAATACAAAGAAATGACACCTTCTTTTATATAAGTTAATTAATAACTGTGATCAACTGCTTGTATAAACATTTTTTATTGAGATCAGAATGCCCCTCTACCACAAATAGTGAATATGTTCCCTTTATTCTATCTCAGTATTTTCTAAAGAACATTTTATATATTGCTAAATTGAAGCTATGTCTCCAATTTTAAAAATTTTCCAACATCCAAATTTAAAATGACAAGGAACAAATAATATTAAAACATGCATTGGCAACAGAATGTGCTTTTATATTAGTAAATGCAGTATTTGAGCTAGACACGAGACAACACCTCTGAATAAGGGAGTAGCATATGAGATGACTATACTTTTATCTTTTCCTGAATAAGCTTTTTAAACTTACTTTAAACTAGTACCATCATCTCTTTTGCTTATATACTGACTTTGCTTGGATAAAGTTCATGAAAATATGTTAAATAACTTTGCAAGAGTTTTTATATAAGTACAGTAGAACATGATAGCTTACAAACAGAAAAGATAACAATATTTAAAGTGTTAGAACTTTATTTCACATTTCTATCCAAAACAATGTAACTTGCATTTGAAAGGAAATTTTAGAACCTAAAACTTAAATTATAACATAAACAATATAAATTTGTCATTGTAATTGAATACAACAGATTAATATTCACAATTAGAATCATTTAAATGCTAATGATTGAATTACAGAATCATTAACACAATAACCCACGTGATCTGAAAATTCATGGATTATTTTAAGTAAAATATTTCATAAGCAATGCTGCTAAATATACTATTTAAAATGATTATTAATATCTTAGTACTTTACTATTAAAACATTAAAATTTACATATTGCTTCTTGCATATAATTAATGATCTGTATGAACATGTGTTTCACAAGTGACCAAAGAATTTGAATAACTTAGTCAATTGCTTTATGTGTTAAAGACCATCATTCTGCCATACTTATTTAATTGCTATGCCTTTATTTAACTCTATATTGTGGCAATAAATATATTTCATTACTAACAATTATTACTTGTAGAAGCAGAATTAACTCTTTCAAGTCATTATGGTACAACATGACAGACTCTGCGAGTAATTTCATCAGAAATTTTTTTTTTTTTTTTTTTTTTTTTTACCTATAATTTGGTTCAAGTTAATAAACAAATGTATTTTCTTATTTGCAAGAAGTGGACAGTCCGAGTTATGTGCATGATAGATAACCAAAACATTAATAGTTTGAGAAGTGAGGGGGATATTTAAGTTTATCAAAAATGACAACATGTGCTAGCTGTTAAGGTATTTTTTTTAATTATTCACCGAAAATATCCAAATGAGACATTTTGATTTAAACAATTGTGTAGAAGAAAATGTTACAAACACACTTATAAGGTTAAAATATTTCATTTTGGAAAATTAAATATTCACAAAATTTAGTCATAGATAATTGTGATTATTAATATTGTGATTATCTAAATTAAAGATATTGAACATTCTGCATGATTCCTGAGTTAAAGAATTATTCCTGAAGGAGATTTTTTTCAAAGAGAAGCCTTGACAGAACATAAACATAAGGAAGGCAATCAACACTTTGTGGAACACGCTATCTTCACTTTACTTATTCACTATAGACAGAAAGGGCCCAAGAGAAATTTGGACATCTACTAAAAGTTAAATAACACTTGGTTTGTGCCGATCTTAGCTAACGTTCTGAGTTGGGTAAATTATTCCTTGGCTGTTTCAGATTTTGGATCCTTATTTTCTCTAAAATTATGTCTTGAAATGTCATAGAATTGGAAGGTTTAAAGCTTCTGGTGAGTGCTTGCAAAGAAAATGTAATCTACTTAATTTTTCCTGGTGAATCAAGCATATATTTTCATCCAGTCTTCTTCGTATGTATTTAAATGAATCTTTCCTCCTTCTCCCTCTCCCATTTTCTTTCTCTCTTTTAAATAAATAGATATTGAGATATTTGCTCTATGTATGTATATATTTTAAAAATGTGTGTGTATATATAGAGAAAACATATATGCATACTATAGTATCTAATCTATATGTTGACATATATAGTTATTTAAGACTACACTTTGCTATTTAAGTATGCACACATCAATATCTATGTCTGTATAAATATTGATAGCAACATCTATGTATCTGTATCTGTTTATGTCTCTGCCTTTCTCTGCATATACTATATCGTGAAAGTATGACAAAATAGACTCCCTGTGGCTAATTGCAGGTGCTTAAAGTTAAAATAGAACCAGACAGTGATAGCTAGGTGAGGGAGTAATCACATGCTCTGCTTTATTGGACAGATGTTGTACCGAGTGTTACACGTCCTCCTTTTGTGGGATCAAACCAACCAGTTCCTGTTGTTGGTCCCAAAGCAAATTGCACATAGAGATTACCCAAATGATCACCAACAGACCGAGTGCAGTAAACAGAGAGAGAGTTGTGATGCCGTTCCATGTGGATGTGTATCTGATTCCCTTCCCATCCTGTGAATTTTGGCTTTGTAATCTCCAACTTCCTGATCCCTCCTCAAAATATACTTTATTTTTCACTGAAGGTTACATTTATCCAAACTGCAGATTGCTTTTAGAAAATAAAGTTCTCCTTTGGCCTCAGTAGATCTCATTGGTCTTTGTAAAAACTCTCTAGAAAGGCAGTGCATGTAGCTCAAAGGAGTAGGGCCCTGGCCTCATATGCTGGAGGTGGTGGGTTCTAACCCAGCCTCTGCCAAAAACTGCAAAAACTGCAAAAAAAAAAAAAAAAAAAAAAAAAAAAACTCTCGAGAAAGAGAGAGGGAAAAAATGATGAACATGTGTTTAATAAATTATTGTTGGATGTAGGAAAATCATGCATCTTTCCTTGGGCATACTTAACAAAAATTGAAGAACTTGCTTTGTGACTAGAGCAGCGATTTTCAATCTGTTTGCCGTGGCACACTGGTAGGCTGTGAAAGGATCTTAGGTGAGTGTGCTGTGGAAATTTTTGAAGATAGTTGATTGAATTATTTTCAGAAGCAGTTCAAAGCACAGTAAGTATATATATTCTTTTTTTTTTTTTAGTTTTTTAAAAAATCAACATAATTTAAGTATGCTGCAGAAGTTTAACTATGTGTGCATGTGTGCTGTGAAATGAAAATGGTTGAAAAACATTGAATTAGAGTGTATTGAGGGAAAAGACAGAATTATCTTCTGTAACAAAGTAATTGTAATGACTTGACAGGTGGCCTGAGCTCATGTACATGGGTGGAAAAGGTTGGAAAATGAATGGTTGTCTTTCATTTTATGGTGAATACAAATATTTCTGTGGTCTTTGACTTTATCTTGGGAGAAAATTTTTCTCCAAAACACTCTCATTTTTAGAGTTACTTTTGAACCTCCAACATTGTTCTATTTTCATAATAGTTGCTTATTTCCAAATAGAGCTGCACATTCTTTCTGCAAAGATGACAACTGGACTGTGCTTATGTGGAGGTATGAAAGGAGAAGATACAATATTTATGTTTCACTGGACAGTCATCAAAGTGTTTGTCTCAATAGGGTGATTAGAAACCTTTCTGCAAAAGATTGTGCTACTTAGTGCTATCCCCACCCTCTGAAGTTATACCCACTGGAGATGATTGCCTCAACTCACTTGAGAGTTGGGATTTTTATGAGGTAAGTACTTGCATTATTTTTATTTTACAGATCAGAAAATTGGCTGATATGGAATTAAGTTACTTCCAAAATGCCATCCTGTCACACATAGCTGCAAGTTCTAAAATGGCTTTCGCAACCTATTCTGTTCATTGCTGTTCCTCAGTGTTTGTTGACTTGGAATTTGGCAGAACTGGTATTTATTTATTTATTTATTTATTTTTCTTTATTTTTCTTTATTTTTTATTGTTGGGGATTCATTGAGGGTACAATAAACCAGGTTACACTGACTGCATTTTTTAGGTAAAGTCCCTCTTACAGTCGTGTCTTGCGCCCAAAAGGTGTGGCACACACCAAAGGCCCACTCCCCTCCCTCCTTCCCTCTCTTTGCTCTTCCTTTCTGATTTCATTTATTTTTTTTTTTTAAGCAGGAACTCAACTTTATTGCGTCAAGCAACCACTTATATAGAGCATGGGGAAGGGGCGGGGAAAGAAGGCAGGAGAAGAGTTGTGTGACAGGGTTGGGCCAATGGCATGGTACCACGTTGGCTGTATCTAGGTAGAGGCAGTTTCAGGCCAGGCCTTGCTGAGTCATTGCCACGCAGAAGTAGCTCGATGGATCTACTTCTAGTCAGGCTGGGGAAGTTTCACTAGGCCTCAGGCACATGGCAGGGCCCAACGATTCC
>CAUYPK010073055.1:0-39630 GCA_963574355.1 Loris lydekkerianus | reverse complement strand
ACTCTATCCAGGGTGACAGCTTGAGGCTCTGTCTGAAAAAACCCCAAAAAACTTATTTTTCTAATATTAATCCTCATTATAGAAAACATATCATTTATTATTATATTATTGCTAACTGCTAAAGTGCCCGTTACATAGTCAGTTTTTAGTATTTTTTTGGATTTTATGAAGTGTTGGTAAGAAGTTGATACATCATCTCATTAGAATTTTATAGTGAAATAGATAACTTATTGGTATCATGTTTTTCTGTGTCTTCATTTCCAATACAATTAAATGCTACTGTTGTTATAGATAAAAAGGTTATAACAACTTTAAAATCACATAAATGTTTAACTTCACAGTAATAATATGGCTAAGACTGTCTTATTTATTAAATTACATAACTAAAACATGTAATATTCTATCATCTACAGGTTCAATACATTTTAAAATTAATTAGCTTATGATTATAACTAGCCTTCCTAAATTATTTGTTTTTCTTCTTTGGGGTTAATAATTTTATATTCAAACTCATTATTTATGTCTATAATCCTAGCAGTCATGGAGGGCAAGGCATATGAATTACTTGAGCTCAGGAAATTGAGACCAGCCTGAACAAGAACAAGACCCCCATATCTACTAAAAATGTAAAAACTGAGGCAAGAGGATTGCTTAAGCCAAAGAGTTTGAGGGTGCCATGAATTATGATGCCATGGAACTCTACCCAGGCCCACAGAGTGAGATTCTGTCTCAAAAAAAGAAAAAAAATCAAATTCTTCACTACATACTATAAGGCATATATCATTTGAAGAAAAGGAAAGGTCTAATTAGTGTTTTTAAATCTAGAAAAGGATTATAAATTTTTTTTTAGGGAGAGTATGATTATTTTATTAAATCCCGCACATCAGGTGTGTTAGTGTATGTATTTTAATTTTTATTAAAAGAAAATTTTACAGAAATTCTATTGTATTTTATATCTTTAAAAAATAGATTTAAAACAATTATTTACTTTAAAAAATGTCCTTTGAAATTAAGCATTTCAGAACACTATTTGTATAATAATAACCTATATGCCATAAATACTGTGTGCCATTGGCATTAGCATTCTTTGTTGGAGTGGCATTCTGCAACAGAAAATGATTAAATGAACTATATGACAGAAAAGAGGGAGAAGATTGAATTATAATAATAACATTGCCATGCATGAAAACTTATTATTTTATATAGTTATATCAGTGATTCAAAATTTCTCTAAAATTGTCCACTATTGCACTATGGTTGCCCAAATCTTTTTTTTTTTTTTTTTTTTAGGTGCACAAAGCTTTATATCCATTTGGTCCAGGCTTGGGAAAAGACTGCAAGAGCTAACAATGTCTATTCTGCAAGTTCTTCTGCGGGACCTCTTGATATAATTAGATGTTTTCTATGGGATATTTCAGAATAATAAAAGTTACAATTAAATTAAAAAAAGTGGTAACAATAATTCACAAAATGAAATTGAAGTAACAGCAATATGAAAAGGTTAAAAAAAACATATACAAACAGATAAAAATTTCATTATTGAAACATGAATAATGAAGTATTTTCACACATTTCCATGAAAAATTTTGTCTTAGACTCCCCGACGTGTTGCATATTAGAAATAACTTCTGTGGTCAAAGTATTTTTGTTTGTTTTTATAAAGTGTGTATTAATCAATGTAATCTACCTAATTTGCTACAGAATACCTCATATCTTTACATATGTTAATTCATATTGCAAACTTGCAAGAGAGGAATTAATTTTTTTCCTTCACAAATTTGCTTGTCTGACAATTTCTGTTCACTCTCCCTCAACCTACTTTGTTTTACTGGCATTATTTTTTAGTTGCCATTTTTAGAGGATTAAAGAAAAAAAAATTCACCATTTCTTCATTTCCCATATCTTCTCAAGCCACACAGACTCTCAAGATACTAGTAGTAGTACATAGTAATAAGGATTGAAAGGGAACCCTTTCCAAAGTGTTTCAATCCTTTCCCTAGAAAATATTCACTACTTCTCAGAGATCTTCCTCCTCTCATTTAAAAATAATTTTTAAAGAACTTCTTGAGTTACCATCTAACCCCAACGAGAATGGCCCACATCACAAAATCTCAAAACTGCAGATGCTGGCGTGGATGTGGAGAGAAGGGAACACTTTTACACTGCTGGTGGGACTGCAAACTAGTACAACCTTTTTGGAAGGAAGTGTGGAGAAACCTCAAAGCACTCAAGCTAGACCTTCCATTTGATCCTGCAATCCCATTACTGTGCATCTACTCAGAAGGAAAAAAATCCTTTTATCATAAGGAGACTTGTACTAGACTGTTTATCGCAGCTCAATTTACAATCGCCAAAATGTGGAAACAGCCTAAATGCCCACCAACCCAGGAATGGATTAACAAGCTGTGGTATACGTACACCATAGAATACTATTCAGCCATTAAAAAAATGGAGACTTTACATCCTTTGTATTAACGTGGATGGAAGTGGAAGACATTATTCTTAGTAAAGCATCACAAGAATGGAGAAGCATGAATCCTATGTACTCAATTTTTATATGAGGACAATTAATGACAGATAAGGTCATGGTGGGGGTGGGGGAAGGGGAGAGTAGAGAGAGAAAGAAGGAGGGAGGGGTGGGGAAAGGAAGAGCAAAGAGAGGGAAGGATGGAGGGGGGTGGGGCCTTGGTGTGTGCCACACCTTTTGGGGGCAAGACACGATTGTAAAAGGGACTTTACCTAACAGATGCAATCGGTATAACCTGGCTTATTGTACCCTCAATGAATCCCCAACAATAAAAAAAAAAAAAAAAAAGAACTTCTCTGAAGGGATAATTTAAGAGTAGAGAACTCATGACAGCCTAGGGTAGAGAAAGATTTCTCATTCAAGAGTAGGATCTAATGAAGAAAAATTTTATTTTACTATCTCACAGAGAAAAAGTGGGGGATGGGAGAGAGAAATGGGAGAAAGATGGCATAGCACCCAAAAGGATGAACAGGAGAGTCTCCGCCCCGAGCCATAGAGGCTGGGGGATTTTACAGGGAATTATAAGGGGTAAATAAAGGGTTAATGCTTCCAGTTGATAACAAAAAATAGAGATCTGGGGGTTTTGTGGGCTTTGTTTGTTTTTCATGGTTTCCTCTTCTCTGTGAGTCTACCTTATCAGGGTCCTTGGAATCTGGTCTGTCTGAAACATGGGTGAGTGGGCGTTTATACTCTGCAGTCTGCTGGGTACTCTTCAAGGCTCAATGAAAGGTTAGTTTTATCTGAATTCCTTGGAATCTGTTCAGGCAGTTGCTAGAGAGAGGTCTGGCAGATGCTGAGGGGCTATATGACCTCTTTGGTTTGTTGAGTATTTTTCTAGTTTTGCAAAACAAGCTCATAAAACAAGTTAAACTCCAGGTGATCCAGATAGAAGCAAACGCTGGAGCCAGCACACAGCTGTGTGCAGGAAGGATTATAATGCCATCCTTTCATTCTTCTTGGAAAAAAATTTAAATTTTGATCATGTGAAAATAACTGAACATACCAATTTACCAATTCTGTGTATTTAATAATGGGTAGGCCAGAAATGCTTTTCCATCTACTGAATCCATAAAGGGGTTTGAAGAACACAGTGGAAGGTGTTAAACTGAAGAGAAGTTAATTTATCTTTATGTCAGGACGTTAGTGTATATTCCCTATCCTGGTGTTTATTAATCAGAATGTATCTCACTGAAGAAACAGAACCTAATATATACCATTAGAAAAAAAAAAAATAAATAAATGGCGTATTTCCATTCTTGTTGCAAAAAGAGATGAAGTGCTCTTTACTAAATGACAAGGCTGAAAAGCAGGGGGAAAAGGTCTAGTCTGGTGGGAGACAGCCAGAGACATCCGATAGACATCCCCAGCAAGGATGTGACATCTAAAGTATTCCAAACAAGAGACGACATAGAAATTAAAGAAGACATAGACAGGAGCGATAGTGGTACAGTGATTTTGATAGAAGGGATACACTTAAAAATATACTGCCTTGATCCAGTTTTGAGGCCAATTATTTCCCCTACTTGCTCAGCCTCTTAAGCACATACCCTTAACAACTTCCCTTGATGGACATTCCCCCTGAGACCACACTGTAATCACCTAGGCCCAGGTACCAGACAAGTTACATTATTAAGCTAGTAATTTGGTCACTCCATGGAGGGCCTGGAAGCTTGGCCCTCTAGAACTCCAATCTGTTGCTACTGTGCCCTAGGTATGTGGCACTGCCTAGCAATTTTATCTTATTCAGACCTGTAAATAACATGACATCTTTAATTTACTGAGTATCAATGTTTGCGTTTTATTTATTGAATACCAATGAAAAGAATCTTTAAGTCTTATAAAGAATTCCTATTGCCTCGTCAAAATGATGGCCTCCAAAACAAACACTTGTGAAGATAGTGTGATTGAAGGAAAGTCATGCAACTTAGTGCTGGCTTGATTATCATTCAATGAATTTTCTAATCAGTCTTCTGCAGGAATTTGAGCAAGTGGAAAAAATATTCTGAAATATATGACAGGTCAGAAAGAAGAGTAAACAATAGATCAGCTGATAGCCCTATGGTTTGGTCAAGGGAAAGAGGTAGGTTAAGTGGAAAATTAGCTAACTATACTTCATGTTTCCCCACCAAAATATGAGCTTTGGGAAGGCTTCCTACTGGGAAACTCCAACAGGAAAAGGCTGTGGACAGACCACAGAGGCAGGTGCTGTGTAAGGACTTGGTCAATGAACCAATTTCCTATACACAGTAGGAAATCCTGCAACAGGAAGGACATTGCATTCTGACCCACAAAATGATACATGCTTTTCACCAGAGAGCCAAGAGGGGAATACAGAATCATCAATTAAAAAAATGATTTCTTGTGTATATTTCTTCTGTATGAGTTGAATTGTGTCCTTGGGAAAATTTATGTTGAAGGTTCAGTACCACTGCATGTGTGTGAAATTATTTGTAAACAGGGTTGGTATAGCTGCAATTATAGTAGTTAGGATGAGATCATACTGGAACAGAATGAGCCCTTAACCAATATGACTAACATCCTTATAAAAAAAGACTAAGAGACCCTGGGAGAGTACCATGTGGAGATGGAGGCAGAGATTGGAGTAATGCATCGATAAGCCAAGGAATTGCTTGTTGTCACTCAAAGCTAGAAGACAGGCCATGAAAGGGATTCTCTCTCAGAGCCCTTAGGGGAAACCACCACTGCCAATACCTTTATCTCAGACAACTAACATCCAGAATAATTTGGGAGAATAATCTCTGTTGTTTTAAGCCATTTGTTTTTGTGGTACTTTGTTAAGGCAGCCCTAGAACATTAACACACATTAACGCATCCTCATTTTTTTTTTTTTTCCATTTTCCACTCTTTATAGTAAGTAAAGGAAGAAGGTTGAAGAAAGAGTAGGATTGAAAAGAGGTACAACATCTTCTGAGCCTCTAGTTATTAGGAGAAGAGAAAGGATTAACTAAGCTTTGACTTCATAACAAATTGAGCGTTTAAATTGGGACAGATTAAATAAATAACGTCTATTCTACATTTTTTTACCCTTTGCTAATTTTCACTGCAGTACCTACTTTAACAAAATAACCTTTATAATAGCATTAAAATAGATGTCAAGCAGATATTTAGTGATAATTATTGGGTAAAAATAATTATTTTCACATGTGTACCCCAATAAGTTTCGGTGTTCAATAAATCTGCCATACAGAATAGAGTAGGAATGACCAGATCCCAGTGGCAATCCTCCAATATTAGTTCATCCACCATGAAAGTGCCTTTGGAAGTTGCCCAGTGACCACCTAGAAACAAAAATCCCTATTCCTTAGCAATTAATAAAACTTATACTACACATTTTGGAATTTATATTGGAAAGCATTCAGAAAAAATAAAATACTTTGTCTCTGGCTTCTAGTTACATCAACTTTCTCCTCTCTATTTTCAGGTAAAAATTTCTCCACCTTTCTTTGTTATCCTAAGCAAATAAAGTATGCAATACTCTACCCAGAAAATCAAAACACTGTTTGTTGAAATTCAATTATTTTAAAGCAGCTCAGCTAGCATTTATCGATAATTAGCTATGTTTCTCAGGTGATGTATCAAATTTTTCAACCAACTATAAATAAATAGATCTCTTGGAAGACTTTAATCTTTACCTAAGTCAAACACATTGTGGTTGTCCAATTATATAAGGCATATTTAGAACATTCTCATATATACATGCATATAATAAAATAAAAGAACAGAGAATATGTATATATGTTTATATGTATACATATATGTAGCATAAATATGTTTATATAGAATATAGGATTATATTGCATTATATATGCTATACGTACAAATTTTAGGATAGTATATTAAACATTATTGAAGATAAATATAAATAGGATGGTATAAAATATTGTTACTATAGAAGTTAACTAATTTTTGTAATTATAAATGTCACTAAAAACAAAATGTTATGTTAGGTTCATGAGTGCTAATTAATAACATCACTTTCAATTCCAATTAGTTAACTAAATACAAAATTTACTATGGAGTCAATCAGGAAATGAAATATCAATTGTTCCTCTTTTTTTTTTGCTATCTCAATAGAGCTAAATTAGGGAATGATTTCAAAAAGGAACTGCTACTTCCTTACTATCAATTCCATCTCACTCCTGTGTAGACCTTAAGATTTTCTGGATTACCAAGTTGATTTTTTTTTAATATATTTAATATCTTCTATCATAACAAATGCAGAAGAAACCAAGAAATAAAATTCACTTGTCAGCTCGGCACCTGTAGCTCAGCAGCTAAGGCACCAGCCTGTACCATTGCTGGCAGGTTCAAACCCAGCCCAGGCCAAGCAACAATGATAACTACAACAAAAAAATAGTTGGGTGTTGTGGCTGGCATATGTAGTCCAAGCTCCTTGGGAGGCAGAGGCAAGAGAATCACTTAAGCCCAAGAGTTTGAGGTTGCTGTGAGCTGTGACACCATAGCACTCTACCAAGGGTGACACAGTAAGACACTGTCTCAAAAAAAAATTTTTTTTTTTCACTTGTAAGCAAATGTTCTTTAAAATGTCACACTTATGCAATAGAGAACCATAAAATAGTGAACAGACCCCAATTCCTTATTACAGTCATAGTTTTTTAGTATAGGGCATTCATCAAAATTACAAGTAAATTTCTTGTTAAACTTAGCAAAAGTGGAAGTGAAAATGTAAACTGGTTAGTAGATAATGACATTAAGGAAAAAAAAAAAAACACATTGTACAAATGTATTAAACATTTTTCTGAGGAGAGAAAGCATCACTGATGAAGAGAGGTCAGGGCAGCCAGTAACAAGCAGTACTGACAAAATCATTGCAAAAATTTGACAAATTGTGCATCAGAATCATGGGTGTCAGCCAATTTAGAGAAGCATAGCAGAGCAAGTAGTTATTGATAGAGAAACGGTTAGGAAAATCTTATCTGACAATCTGGCATGAGAAAGGTGTGTACAAAAATGGCCCTGAAGGAGCTTGCTAATGAACATAAGCAAAGGAGAGTAAAAATGTACCAAGACTATTGGGAGAGGCAAGATGATGTTTAGGGCTATGTTATCACTGGTGATGTAATATAGGTGTACCAATATGACCCTGAAACAAAGTGTCAAAGGCACAGTGGAAGGCAAACAATTTTGTAGGACTGAAAAATTGCATTAGTCCAAATCAAGAGTCAAAATGATGTTAACGTATTTTGATATCAGAGGGATTGTTCATTATGAATTTGGAAGTGCTGAAAAGACTGTAAGTTTGTGGAGGGCCTGCAGTCTGGCATTCTTTCAAGCTTCCAGACTTTGTGCAGACAGCTTTGCACAGAGAAGCTTGCATGCAACCAGCTTGCACAAAGAAGGGGCCTTGATGCCAAAAACGAGACAAGCTATTCTTGTAGGAGCATCCTGTTTCTCAAGAGTACCTCTGGCCTGGAAAATCTTATGGTCAGGCCTTTGCTTTACCCCCACACCTGCTGCTTTAACTTCCCTGTTACATGACTTTATAAGTCAGCTTGATATTCAATAAAGGTGAGACTTGATCAGACTCCTGTCTTGTCTCCATCCTTCTTGTCTCCTTGCCTCTTCCCATTCTCGCCCCCTCCCCCAGGTATACCGGTTCGACTGACCTGCGGGTCGGGTCATAAGTTAGCCAAAACAATCTGAACTTTTCATCAACAAATCGTGGCTCTTGTGTCACAACAGTGCACCAGTTTATATGGCACTCTTGAAGGAGTGTTTATTTTATTTTATTTTATTATTAAATCATAGCTGTGTACATTAATGCGGTCATGGGGCACCATACAGGTTTTATAGAATATTTGACACATTTTCATCACACAGGTTAACATAGCCTTCCTGGCATTTTAGCCAGTAAATAAAAATGCAACACCCTCCCTACTCACCTCATCTGGCCCCCAGTGACTTTTTTCTTTACTTGAAGGTAAGATATTAAAAGGAAGGCATTTTGATGACATTGAGGACATTAAGGATAATATAGTGCCAGCTCTGATGGCCCTTCCAGATGGCCATGAATGTAACTGTTTACGCGAGGCACTGAATCTGGTGCAAAGCTTCCCAAAGGGAATACCTCAAAGGTGACCACAGTGATGTTCAGCAATGGGGTATGCAGCGCTTTGGCTAGGACAAATTTGTGAACTTAATTGTCAGACTTTGTATATTATAGCCTTTTTTGTCAATATCATATGGCAATAGAAGTGTGGTTTTATATCTGGGGTTCTGTTCTGACCCCTTGGTTTATGTCTGTGTTTATGCTACTACCGTGCTGTTTTGGTCTTGTAAGATAGAAGTCGTAAGGTGAGGCCTCCACATTTGCCCTTTTGGCTTAAGGTTGCTTTGGCTATTTGCTTTCTTTTATGTAGTGTGATTAATGTATGAGAAAAGAATGGTTAATGCAATACATCTGCAAAGCTTTCCCTAAAATCTGATAGATCAAATAACATTTCAGCTCTTATCTTTGCCTGATGTGCACATACCCTAATTCGTGATCATTTATACTGTGTAAAACAGCTTCCAAATACTCTACAACAGTTAATAATTTTATACTTGAACAGAACCATATTCCATCTTCTTTTCCATTTCACTAAAATTAAATAACTGGTCTTCCAAGTGTGCAAATGATTCTTAGAATGTAAATTGGAAACATTTAGTACATTTTTCAAAACTTGGTTTTCCCTTTAAAGATTAGTTACTCCACCTATTATAGAGTTATGTTTCTTTCTTGTTTTTCCTTCTTTTTTTATTCTGTATCTTTCTTTTCCTTTTGCAAAGACATTGACTTCCAGAGATAGGTTTGTAATTATCCACCATGGAAATGTGCATTCAACAATGACGTCATTTACTTTCTAGTCCTGACTCCAAATAGCATGCATACACACACACCAAAGGCTTGCTGTGAGTAGTTATTACTCACATGTGTATGGTATCTTGTCTATATTTAGTTCTTTATTAGAGTAAAATCTTACCAATAATAAATATATAACAGATTAACTTTTACTTTCTCTGGAAAATCAGTCTTTGTTTACCCTGTGCAGCTTCACCTACTAGGAAATGTAGGACTTGTATACACTGAATTAAGTTACTGAGTATTTAACATAATGACAATGATTAATGCTCAGAATAAGAGGGTGCATTGAGAATAATCAGTTATTCAGCTTCTCTTTGAATGCTTTTATGCATCTTTATTGAGATTATGGGGAAAATAAGTGCTCAGTAATGACACAGCAGCAAGTCATATATGTCAATTCCTCCCCACTGATGACAGAGTGTGTTTTCAAGTATAAATATAACTACTTCCCCTCTTACCCTAAAATTCTTCATTGGCAATCTATTCTTCAGGAAGGACTTAAGGCATCTTAGTAGAAGGCTCTTAAATTGGCTGATTTGTCTTCCTGTTCTGTCTCCCGTCTTTAGTCTTTTCAATAAGCCCTATGTATTAACTCTATGTGTTCGGTGAAGACAGCAGAATCCATTCAGATCTGTTTAAAAAGACAGGTTTTTGTTTTCTAATAAGTTCCCAAAATGTGCAGAAATGATACTAGAAAAAAATGGTATGTAAAAGTGAACTGCAAGTCTTTCCTGTTAACCATTCAGAACAAAACAAAAACTAAAAAAAATGCATTAGGGATCTAAACATAAAAGCTAACCCTCTAGAGCAGGGGTGTCTGAACTAGTGGCTTTTCTGGGTCACATTGGAAGAATTGTTGTCGTGGACCACACTTGAAATTCACAAACACTAACAAAAGCTAATGAGTTGGGGAACAAAAAAGATTATGCATAATTTTTGTGATATCTGCCACCACAGATAAGCAAAAAATTCTTCATGTAATAATCCTAATTATTCAGTGGCCCATTCAGAGAGTCTATTAATATCATTAGGCAGGTTCCAAGTTTGCGATCACTGATGTAGAAAATATACACATCTAAGTAATAAAACATCTTTTGCTTTGTAAAAAAAAAAAAAAAAGAAAAAAGAAAAACATCAAAGAAAAAAAGGATAACAAAACTAGTGAGATATTTGACATTGTATTGGAGAAATTAATGCTCTAATATCTGGCTTAATGGAAATAGTTACAATTCTCAATGAGGTCTCAAGGTGCTCATTAGATATTTTGGGTCCAATTTGACTGTTTTTTTGTATTTTTTAGATTAAATCATAGCTGTGTACATTAATGCAATTATGGGGTACAATGTAATGGTCTTATATACAATTTGAAATACTTCCATCAAACTTGTCTTCATTCTTGAAAACAATGGCTTGCAAATGTCGGTGCTGCCAAAAAATGATGACAGGAATATGGCATGACTGGTAAGCAATATAGGACCTACATGGAAGTCCAAGAAAGAGACATGATCAAATTTTTCTTTAAGTTGAATTTTGCAGCTCTATTCATTCCATTTAAAAACTGGCAGATAACACATTTACATCAACTGAAAATGGAGTCAAAAGTGCACCAAAATATTATTTTAGTGGAAGTCTTGAAATGTTTTTTCAACTTCTTATATCAAATTAAAAAACAAGACTGCACTTGTTTCACTATTTACCAGAATATGTTTAGTCAAGATGTCAAATGCATAAAATTGTTTGCCTTAATTTGAGCTTGCCAAAATTTCAGTTTCATTTGGAGCACTGTTATGGTTTGAATATTGTATTAATAAATTGGTTTTCACTTCAAAGACACATGTTTTACTTATTTAAATGAGCAGTTAAATCTACTGAAAATGCTAAATCTGTAGGCTAGTTTTTATTTTTATTTATTTATTTATTTTTAGAGACAGAGTCTCACTTTGTCACTTACCCTCTGGTAGAGTGCCATGGTGTCACAGCTCACAGCAACCTCCAGCTCTTAGGCTTAGGCGATTCTCTTGCCTCAGCCTCCCGAGTAGCTGGGACTACAGGTGCCCGCCCCAACACCAGGTTATTTTTTTCTTGCAGTTTGGCCAGGACTGGGTTTGAACCCATTACCCCCGGTATATGGAGCCAGTGCCCTAACCACTGAGCCAAAGGTGCTGCCCTGTAGGCGAGTTTTCATCATCAAGTTCTGGCACAAATTTGGTTTTCGATACAATAAATGACTTGATAACATCTTTGATCTTTTCAACATTTGGTCTTGACTTAGCCATCTTACTTCTGAAAAGTAAATGATGTCATCATAGTCAGCATCGAGACTGTTAAGGAATTTTTGGAATTGACGATTCAATCTCTTAGCCCTTACGAAATTCAGTTTTGTTGATATTTTCCAATTTTAAAGCTTTTGCACATACATTTTCTTGATGTACTATGCAATGATATTTCATCAAATGCAAGTCTGAGGTGGCAACTACAACATCTTCTATTAATTTTACATGTCTCGTTTACCTACCATAGTGCAGCCACCATTAGTAACTACAGCAGATATATTTGATAATAGACAAAGAAAATCCCTTAAAGTTCTTTTTACTACTCTGAATAAATCTCTTCTTTTATTTGTGCCTTTTAATGGTACTAAAAATCTATTTCTTCAGTCGTACTATGTTCATTATCAATATCTCTAATAGAAACAGCAATTTAAGTCATATTTGTAGCATCAGTGCTATCGTTCGTTGCCAAAGCATAAAATTTAAAATCAGCAGCTTTACTCTCCAAACTTTTTTTGATAGATTTTTTCAATGTCTTCATTTTTTTGGCTATAGTTTGGTAAGAAAAACTGATTTTAGATATAACCCCCCCTTTTATTCCATCCTTTTTGTTCTTTTTTGTTCCATCCAGAGAACTGCCATCCTTTTCATCCATTGCTTAATAACTCACCATCAGTAAATGGTTTTGATTTTTTTGCTATTAAATATGCTACCACATACTAGATTTACAATGAAACCAATATGATTGGTAACTTTTGCATTTTTAATACATATTTTTCTACTATTTTGTCCTTATAACACAATAGCATCCTTCATATGCATCAAATTTGGCACATGTTTTTTGCATGTGATGCCTTTCCAAATTACAATTTGAAAACTCAGAGAAATTTTCTACAGATTAAGCAGAGTGCCTTACTACTTGCCTTCACAAAAATGTAGTCATCTATTTTTCATTGAACAATTTTCCTTCATCCTGAATTTTTCTTCTTTTGGGCTCCGTTTTAAGAAGTTGAAAAATCAGTGCTGGGATTAAATAATAGATAAGGGACTATAATTGTATTTCTTATGAAAATTAATTGACAGGAAAATAGAAAGGAGGTTTGGGCCCTTTCAAATTTTGCTTGCCAATCTACGTGTGCAGATGGACGTGTGGGTACTTAAGGGAAGAGTCATATCTTGATGTGCTTGCATTGCTAGTAATAATGATTTCATAAGATTAAAACTAATATGTGTTAGTTTTAAGTAGGCTAGGAATTTAATTAAGAAAATAATTGCAGGGTGGCGCCCATAGCACAGTGTTTAGGGTGCAAACAACATACAAGTGAAGCTGGCATGTTTGAACCCCGCCTGGGCCTGCCAAACAACAATAACAACCACAACCAAAAAATAGCCAGGCATTGTGGCAGGCGCCCGTAGTCCCAGCTACTTCGGAGGCTGAGGCAAGAGAATCACTTAAGCCCAAGAGTTAGAGGTTGCTGTGAGCTGTGATGCCACTATGCACTCTATGGAAGGTGACAGCTTGAGACTCTGTCTCAAAAAAAAAAAAAAAAAAAAAATGATTGCTGGTGATGGACAGAAGGGAACACCGAAAGGAGAGAAGTGGATCAGAGAAAGCCAAAGCCTGGTACAAAATGCACTGCTAAAGACTTGGCAAGGCAGTGATTATCAATTTTTCAACCTACCATTACAACCTTAGACATTTAACGTCATTTAGACATCAGACAAGGGGCTGTCTGCTAATCCTCCTTGTCGAAGGCAGATAGACTCCTGACCCAGCTTTAAAACTCTAAGACTCTAGAGTTTATGTTGCTGAAACCTCACCCCTCCTCGTGGGTAATTCCGACTCCACTGCCAGGTCACTGAGCAGGCAAGCCTACCCTGGCAGGGCTGCCTTCTCAGAGACAGTGAGTGTTTGGGGAGAGTTAGTGAATGCAGAATGTTTAAATCTCGTTAAAAAGGGAAAGAATCACTCCAGACTGGATAAGGAGAAAAACATCTCCTTTCTTCGGTCACCGTGGTATGGTCAGAGCACGTCTGACCACCAGAGTCTCTCTGAACACAAGACTTCTTCATTGCTGCTACTCCTGTGGTTTGTGTACGTGGCCTAATTGGGGTTTGCTTTGACATCCTGCTCCTGGACTGTGTTCTCTGCCCCATGTTCTGTTTAAGATCACAAATAACTTAGAGCAATAAGAGTAAAAGGTAAATCAGTCTAATTAACACAAACACTTTAGTTAGAAATTGCAAGCACAGAAAGAACCATGATGTAATTGCTAACTTTCCTTCATTAGATTAATGATTAATTACAGCAATGGTATATGCAATAAAAATGGAAAAAGGAGCCTAGCCTAGAACAAGGGGCTGTCTGCTAATCTTCCTTGTCGAAGGCAGATAGACTCCTGACCCAGCTTTAAAATAATTTGTTCTTGTGTCTTGTGTTTTTATCTTTTCCCTCATCCTCTCATCTCCACCAACCACTGTGAGGGAACTCACAGCATAGTTTGCGGCTGGTCCCCAACACAGGTGAGGCAGAGAGTTGACTGGAAAGCTCAGGGTGATGTTTGAGGCACTGCCTTGGTGTGGAGAATAATCAAGTGAGAATGCTTATCTGATGTCTAAATGACGTTAAATGTCTAAGGTTGTAATGGTAGGTTGAAAAATTGATAATCACTGCCTTGCCAAGTCACCAGGAACACAGGTAACATCTGATTGTGCAAATTTGACTGGCTGTGTTTGAAAGATAACACACAGGAGGCCATACACCACCATATACTGAAGCCACATGTGCATAAAAATAGTGAGAATGTATGTTTAATTTATTATAGTGACACTGCGATATGTTTATATCATATAAGAATGTATGTTTACTATAGTGACACTGCGATATAACATGGTTGTCTACAAATTTCACACTCAAGACCCATGCAGTCAAGTCCCATTGAAAATTCACAAGAAGATCTCATCATGTTTTAAGTAAGTTTACAATTTTGTGTTTGGCCTCATTCATAGCCATCCTGGGCTGCATGCTGTCCAAGGACACTGGTTGGACACCCATGCTCTAAACCTCCTTGAAGGAGAATATGTTTGTAATGCTGTAGGTAAGACAGGGTAATTCTAAATAATGAAAGAAAAATATTGGCACTTGCCTAATTAAGAGTTAAAACAAATTTCTATTCTTTCAAGGTCAGTGATACATGGAAAGACAAGAAACATCCTGGAAGAAAATAATTTGCAAAATATGTACCTGGCAAAGGTTGTGTGTAAAACAATAATTCTTGATTTCAATTATAGTTAACCTCTTCTCAGAGAAATGTGCTGCTCAAATTTTTACACATCACCAAAATATGATATGTATGTTTATTCGTGTGTGACTGTGCCTGTGTGTATGTGTATGATGCATCAAGTATATGGAAATAAACTAAACATCATTACTCATTAGAGAAAAGCAGATAAATAAGATAAATTCATAGGGATATACCATCACAAACTGCTTAAAGTATTATAGTTACAAGGAAAATGTTTGTTAATACCTAGTTTTTTTGAGGATGTGGATTTTATTCATTGTTGGTAGGAATAGAAAATGTTAGAATTGGGAAATAGTTTGGCAATTTGCATAAGGTGAAAAATATACTTTTTGTTGCTTTCTCAATTATTTTTTCTGAGTATACAATGTGGGATTTCTATAATGCTTGCTGAAATAACTTGTTATATAATTGTTGAATATAATACCACATTATATTTTGTTATATATTTCACCATGTTTTCCTTCATAATTATTTTTCTCTAGCTCTGATAATTTTCTCATTGATCTAAGGTTAATGTACTTTTACTATATTCTTAATCATCTAATGCATAGTCAGGTTATATATGTATAGCCTGTTAGCAAACAACTCGTTTTCTATTTTTTACATATATTATGTTAGAGAAGTACCCACACCACATTTATTTTTCTTCTAGGTCTGAATCTATTTTTCTCACAACTAAAAAAAATGCCCCCAAATTCAATTGCTTACGAATTTTGTAATCAAACCCTTCTTTGATGAGTTGTTTTCTCTAAAGGTCCTCAACATTCTGACTACAAATTGACCATCATTACAATTTACATTAAATTAATTAAAATTTATGCTATAATAGATTAGAGGGACAGATACTAAGAAAAATAAATATTGTATCTAAAACCAATCTATTCACTTGCCAGTTTTTGTTTTTTTTTTTTAATATTGTGATTGAGTAAAGCAGCTATAAGTCATTTAAAAGGTTCATTATCGTATGGTTAGTAGAAAATAAAAACAAAGAAGAAATCCTTCAGCTGGGAGCAAAACCGTATCTTAAAGAATGGTCTTTGTTTGGGGAAACAATAATGACCCTTTTGATTACTTGTTTTTCTTGGAAAATTTGCTCTCCTCTCAGGGCATAGTCATGGACTAGAAATGAATCATAAATATAGCTAAATGGTGTTGCTGAAAACTTAAATTTGAGGAAATAGCACCAAGGGAAAGTGTGCAAATAAGAAAGAGAAAGTTTTATTAAAGGGAAGAGTAAAAGGTAGGAAATATGGAGCAGAATGATAAAATTGAGCATCAGTAAAAACCCTACAGTTTACAGTGGAGGTCCTATCCTATGCTTTGCTGAATTGTAACTCCCAGTCATGATAAAATCTCCATTGAGTTTTCTTTAAGAAAAAGCAGTCTCCTGCATGCTATTGTGCATTTATGCCAGAGTAATTTGCATAAAAATAAAGTCCAAAGCATGATGGTATAAAAGGTATTTGAAATTTTAGGAAGATTAGGAAAATGAAGTTAAAAAATAGCTGATCACTATTTTCCACTTATCAAAAACATTGAGGATAAAGAGCCACTGGATTTTTTCACATGGTCAGGAAGATACTTTGAGCCAATTTTATGGAACTGTTGAAGGATCTGATAAATTCTGGATTATAATTAGAAGGATAAATTATTATTAGTTCAATAATTAGTAGGTAAAATTACCATTACTACTATGATTTTTCTTTTCCTGTGCTTACGTGAGATTAATGTAAAAATTCCGTGTCTATTTTCTGCAATCTTCCCAACTGATGTTCAAAACATATTTACAAATATTCCAGTGTTTGTGTTTTGGCATTTACTCTTAATTCTCATTAATATGTCTTTATCCTTACGTAATTCTGTTAATTTTTGAACGTATGGAAAACTCATCTTCTGTTTTAAGTAGAACTCAATACTAACATCCAATCTTTTGGAAGAAATGTTTAACTATTTGCCTAATTCTTAAAAATATTTTATGACTGATAATCTAAAAACTGGTTTTGCATTGATAGAAAAATACAAATTACTTTGTTATGCTTCCAATTTTTTTTTTTTTTTTTTTTTTTCTGCTTCTCTTTTCTGATACCAAGCACATGTTCTGGTAAGTTTATTTTTCTATGAAATTTTATATCTTTCATAATGCAGTTGACAGTATTATCTCATCATCCTCTATGTCTTCTCAAAATTTAGTATTTTCTTTACTGGGCATGTATACATCACCAAGTAGAAACATACTATTCAGTTAAAATAAAATTACTTCAAAAAAAATTTAATTTTTTACAAAATCATGTTTTCTACAACAAATCTAATTTATACATCTACCCTTTTTATATATGTGTAATATATATATATATATATATATATGTGTGTATCTAAAATGTTTCCCCAAATGTGCTACTGATCAGAAATTCTTGTTTCTTTCTGAAACAAGAAATTTTTCTATGTTTGAGAAAAGCATTCCATGTTGGAATGTGCCTCTTCAAGAAAGTACTCATTTGAAAAAAAAAAAAACATCATTTTAGTGTTTCTTTTTCTATCTTTTCTCTTGCATATAATTTTACATGTACTAATTTTTTGTCAACAGTTATGTCTCATAGAATCGGATGCCTTGCACTTTCATGTCTTTGAATATTAAAAAGAAATTTAGAGCATTATTAAAGAACCTAACCCCAGTTCTATTTCAGGCTTGTACAAATAGAGAACCCACTAAACAAGTGAGTACAAAAATCTAATATTATGGGGTCATTATATAGAAAAAATGTAAATTAAATATTCTTTATTATGTTGGCTATAAAACAAAATATTTTTGATTAAAGCTCATTAGATTTCTGAAAGTCCACATGGTGGGTATTTCACTAATGTTTTTAAAGGAACAAAAACAATTGCTTTTAATAGGAATCGACTTTCCTCCAAAACGAAGTTTTAGATGGCATTCTGCGCACACACACACAAAAAAAAATCCATCTCAAATCAAGTTTTTATTAATTTTTTTAACTTTTTTTTTTTTTTTTTTTAAATGCATTTGAGATTTCACCTTTTCTGGAACACTCTTTCTTAAATTGGGAGCGTTATTTTATTTTATTTTATTTTATTTTTCTTGTCCCCAGTGTTTACTTTTTCTTTTTTTTTTATTGTTAAATCATAGCTGTGTACATGAATGCGATCATGGGGCACCATACACTGGTTTTATAGACCGTTTGACACATTTTCATCATACTGGTTAACATAGCCTTCTTGGCATTTTCTTAGTTATTGTGTTAAGATATTTATATTCTACATTTACTAAGTTTCACATGTATCTTTGTAAGATGTAATTTTATTTTAGTAAGCAATTAACTATAAGTGGTGACTTGGGCAGTGGGGTATGCTCTAAGGCAACAACTGTCAACTCAGCTAATACACCATTAAGTGAGGGTGCCCACGTTTACCATCATCTCCTTGATTCTATCATCTATAGCTTCAAATTACTTGCTCTTTCTATTCTAAGATTCACTGTAAGAGGTAATTATTACACATTGGATCCTTCTCCTTAACTTTCATAACATTTTTTATAGGCTAATTTATACAGGTGAGAGTCATTAGTAATCACCAATCTCCAATCAGCAATTAGCTCTCATTAAAGTTTCCCAGCTGCTCAGTTGGGCCTGTACTGACTGCCTTCAACCACTTTAAGTAGCAAAGCCTGGTCACAACTCAAGCTAAAATTTAAGAATGATTCATATCTCATCATCCTGGTGTACAAACTATTTGATTGCTTCCCATTTCAAAGCAAATTACTTATCTTGCAGAGTCTGAAATACATGCAGCTGTAGACACATCAGTATCCAGGTGGCAAAATAAGACCATAAAATATATTGGCAGTTGCTGTTGATATCTTTCAAACCAATATTTAGAAATAAGGGGAAATAAGCATTTGTATAAAACTTTTATACAAATGTTCTAATCCAAAATATTCCAATAATTGTAAAAAATTACCATAATATACTAATATACACTTTGAAATGGGAGTATTTCAAAATAGTCAACATTGCCTTTTAAGACATTATATGACATTTGAAATAGTATTGTTAAAATATTTAATTGTATCTTGTAGTATCTTGTAAATGTATAATTTTACATTTTAAATTTAGGTCTGTGATCCATTTTTATTTTTTGTAAAGGATGTGAGGTCTGTGGTTAGATCCATTTTTGCATGCGGGAGTTCTAGTTTCAGCCTCACTTCATGACAAGATTATCTTTTTCCTATTGTATTACCTTTGTGCCTATATCAAAGATCAGCTAACTATACTTATGTAGGTCTATTTTTTACCTTTTTATTCTAACTAAGAAGTGTTTAACTATACGTGATAAATTATAAAAAGTATCTGAAAATTATAAGTATATTTAGTATTCTTGTCTATTTACCAATGTAATACTGTAATGCCAACAGTTAAGCCCAAAAAAGTTCACACTAGATTCAGACAAAGATAAAAAAAAATAAAAAAATAAAAAACCGAGCAGCAGCAGGTAGTTGGGACATGCCCTGTATTCAATTCATGGCAGCCAGCCAGCAGGCATGGGGACGTCTATCTTCACTCAGCTAGTGGGATAGGCGAACTACCACAGGAAACTCCTTTTCTCCCACAGACAGAAAGCTTTGGAGCCTTATATAGTATCCAGAACAACAGTGGCTCCAAATTGAACACTAATGAGGATTACTTAGAAACACAGGCACCTGCAGGCTTAATAACAGTTATTCAAAACAGTTGGGCACCTCGTGGCCTTCAGGTGAGAAAGCCTAATTTAACAAATCTTCCCCACAAGAACATATATATTTATTATAGATACAGAGTATACTGAAATAAAATATTTATTATTGTTATTACCAGATGCTAGAATTATATGTGATTTTAAATTATCCTAATATTATTTCTTTTTCTTAAGAATTTATTTTTTAAAATCCTAAATCAACTACAACAACAACAAAGAAAAACAATATTACAAATTCTCATCCTCTAGAAACTGAGCTTGGATTTAGTGCTTCTAGCTAAGGAAAAAGTTCTGATCACAGCTCAGTCTTTGTTCAGACAACCAGAATGAGATCCGAGGATCATCTTCTCTCACTAACAGTACAGATCTCTTATTTGTTCTTGAAATTTTATAGCATAAAAATTAAATTCTAAATATTAGTAAAAAGTAATAACAAACTTATTTAAAAGAGTGTATAGTGAAAAATGCATTGCACTGAACCTCACTATCCATTATTCCCATTAGCCAGTGTTAACCAAATTAAATTCTATTAATTCTTTCTTCTATTAAGTACATTTATGTTTCTCTACATTTTAACTCTATTTGTATGTCAAATCATTAAGGATTATAAACAAGAAGTTTGAATAACTCTGAGTTGTTAAAGACTCAATTGAACCTCAAAGTCAAATTGGGACTGTCTGATGACCTCTTCCTATGTAAATTATAGATGAAGAAAAGTCCTTTTAATTATTATGTGTTAATGAGATTGTTTCTGAGATAATATGCTATGAGAATGGCTAGAAATTATGATCCCCAAAACAAAAGCATCAGCCTTGCCTAAGAACTTAGTAAGTGCTACTACCATGGCTGTTTATTGGTGATAGAAATAAGCATTCTCTGTTTTATAAAGTCTTCTATGTGATTCTAATGCAAGTAAAAGCAGCTCTCAAGTTAAGAACCACTGCACTACAATTAAGAGATGTGCTTAGAGGCTCTTACAGAGACACAAAATGATAGCAGATCACACAAGAGGGTGTTTATTTTTTCTTGTGTGACAGTCTGAGAAGGTAACAGCATGCTGGTTTAGTTAATGCTCTTGTTTTACTTTTCTCCGTATGTAATTTCTGTCTAATGGTGCCAGATGCTGCTCCAGTTCCCAGAATCCCGTTTGTACGCCATTGGGCAGAAACACAGAACAGAGAAGGCAAAGTCTCCTCTTCTCAGCGTATAACTTGGAATTTGTGCACATTGATTTTGTTTAATCACAACTACTACAAACTAATCACATGCCCAACTCATGATTCTGCAGAGGATCAGAAACGTAGCCGGGCCATTGCTAAGTGAGCATTCAGCTATCCAAAATTTATATTCCCATCAAGAATAAAAAATAATTTTGGTCAAAACTGACATATTTTGTCATAAAGATGTATCACCAGTTCATCACCAAATTCCCTTTTAGGAACATACATTAATAATATTTTCCAAATATCCTGAAACTGAGTTGCTCAAGAAGTCCTCAATTTCTTTGCCTCAGTCTGGCTGGGTTGAACGCTAGACTTCTGCACATATGTCATCCTGGAGAATGCCTCAATTTGTGCTCCTGTTCCCTGAATTCCACATCTTCCTCATCCCTGCTTTACTTCCTGATGATCTACACTTTCATGTAGCACCTTGGTTAGACTTCATGATATTTTCTCTTACTCAAATTTTTTTTCCTCAACATTTACTTCTTTCATCCTTCGAAAAGAATGTCTCATATTTCATAGGTATCTACATATCTATAATATCTCATGTCTACATATATAACTTTACTATACATGTACTTTATATATGATTTATGTATATTTTATATATAGTAATTACATATATATATATATATAGAGAGAGAGAGAGAGATGCAGTAAAATTACATAGGACAGTATTCATAAAATTATTCAAGACTTGGGAAAATTGTTATATAAGAATTCAATGTAAAACAAGATGAGCTATATTAACTCAATAGTAGTTCTCAAATATAAGGGAGTAATGCTTTGTCTTTATCAGTATAGTACAGCTATATTAACTCAGTAGTATTTCTCAAATATGAGGGAGTAATGCTATGTCTTCATCAGCATAATAGAGACCTACCTGGAATTTTAAAAGATCAATCTAATAATTAGAGAATCTTACAGTTTGGGTGGCATCTTATATTTGGTTTAACTAAATAAAAAACATAGTAAAGGATGAACTGATAATCTATAGAATGATGTAATTTGCCAGTATAAATTAACATAAGCAGATGCTGTCTAATCAATTATATTCACAGAAATATATACTTATAATACTTACATTAATAATGATAATGCTAATCAATTAAATGAGAATTATTTCAACCTGGGCAGTTTAGCTGTGCTAAAATTTTAAAGGAGGGACACGTATCTGTGAGAAATAGAACACAAATCCGTAAGTATGATCCAACAGGAAACTTTCTATGAGATAAGAAGATAGAAACTCACCTATTGATATGACCCCTCTTTCACTCACCTTTTTTAGCTCACTGATTTTAGCTCCCCCCCCCATGCAGGATTCATTTGCCATAGAAATCCATATGTGTCTCTGAATAACAAAGGAGATACTAGGTAGCTATATGTTGCTACCTGTGTTCTTAATGTTCTTAAAATCATGGCATTAATTCTTTGCTCATTTAATAGGTAAATGAAGCACAACCATTCTTGGCCTTAGGAAAAGGTTCATAATAGCTTTTCAATCATTTTTAATTAGTCTGCTACCTTAAAGTCTTAGTGTACTAATACTTTATAATTGGCTTCATGTTCTTTAAAATGTACCACAAGTTGTTTATGCAATTATAAACAAAGTAAACAATTGGGATACATTAGTTGACTGCATCAAATATTTAAATTGATTAGCACAAACTTTGGCTAGGTATACAAAAAGGTAATCATTTAACTTTATTAGCTGTATTTTTTATTTATTTATTTTTCCTACTATTAAGTCACATACACATGAATAAAGTTACACATATGTGGGGTATAATGTGTCTTTTTTAAATACAATTTGGAGTGTTTATGTCAAACTAATTAATATAGCTTTTGCCTCACTTACTTGATTATTGTATTAAGACATTTATGTTCTATTCTTGATAGATTTGACTTGTACCCTTGCAATATGCTCCATAGGTGTGGTCCCACCGTTTACCTTCCCTTCCCTCCCTTCCCACTCCATTTCTCTCCTTCATCCTGGGCTATGGTTGTGTTCTATCTTCCATAAGAAAGTGTGAGTAAATATAAATTTGTTTCATAGAAGCACTGAGTACATTGGATACTTTTTCTTCCATTCTTGAGATATTTTACTTAGGAGACTATGTTCCACCTCCATCCATGGAAACATAAAAGAGGTAAAGTTGTATTTTTTTTTAATCTTTCATTCTAGTTAATGTATACCTAGATTAAAAATTTGAAATCTTAAGCAGAGTTAAAAATCCCTAGCTATGTAATGTACACAGTGGGAGGGAATTCAGAATACCTCCTGGGCAAAGGGCTCAACTATAACTTGAACTTGAGTTGAAAACAACTTATCCTAAAATTTTGTAACCTCATATTAATTGTAAATTAAATAAGAGAAACCTGTCCACTGGACTCAGAGTCATGGATTCTAATTTCAGCAGCCACAAACAAGTCGACAACTTTGGGTAAAGTACTTTATTTATAAAAGGTACAGTTTCCTCCTCTGTAGGAATATAGTAACAGCTCACAATAACATGTATTGGAATTTAATAATGTTGCTTGCTATAATGAAGATGTTCAATCATTGTAAATGTTACTGTTATACCACATTTTGTTGTTGTTGTTGTTGTTTTGCAGTTTTTGGCTGGGGCTGGGTTTGAACCCGCCACCTCTGGTATATGGGGCCAGCACCCTACTCCTTTGAGCCACAGATTCTACCCTGTTCCACATTTTTCTAATCTTTCATCAATGAGTGTTCAGATATCACAACCTTAAATAATGTCAGAGGCTTATCAGGCAATATTAGGCAAAGTCAATTTCTTCTCTCTTACATAAATATAATCTAGATCTCACATTCCAGAATAATTTGCAGTAAATTGATATTGATTACATTAATAATTTTACCTGAAAATAGAAAAAAATATCTTTGATGACAGTGTTATTATTTCATATTGTTTTGCTTTATTTTCCTTAGCATGTTTAATCTTGCTAATTGGCAGTAATATCTTCTGATATAAACATAAAATTTTAGAGATATCTGAATAAGCAAGACACAGCAAACTAACTTAACTTGTTACAAAGTAAGGTGATCAAGTGAGCATGAGTTTTAGGCAAAGTCCAATTAGGTTTTCTATAGCTCACTAGGAGCAAAAGATTTTATATATCACTACTATTACTACTTCAATATCCACCAAAAATTTATGTGATCCTCATGTACATTTTTAAAATTTAGGATAATAATAATGGATATCTAATTTGTAGTTTATTTAGTTGTTCAGAAAATAAGATCAATAAATGCACATGAAAGTGCTTTGAAAATGGTTTTAAAAAGTTTACAAAATAGTTTTTAAAACTTTATAAACACTGGGCTTTATTTATAACCAGAGGTCAGGGTGGGTCAGACAACTCACAGTACATGAACATCTATCCAAGATACATGACATATTTTATTTGTCCAACACACAACTTAATTTCTGTTTAGAATTTCCATTCTAGTAGAAGGATTAGACTTGATCCTCCTCAATTCATAGTTTTCATCAAAGTCTTCAAGTTTGAATCTAAATTTTTCAACCCTGCTATTGAGATGTTCATTTATCTATCAGAGGCTCTCTCCAGTTTAATGTCTCCCTTTGCCTTCCACAGGCTCATTTTTCATAATTATGTCCAATGACTGGATTTTGGAATGCCAGGAACTATCCTTCAGTCCCTAAAAGCATAGACTTGCCAGGAAGGTATTTATTCTCCAGAGTCCCTCAGATTTCCTGGGTTTTAGGTCACTCCAGAAGGTAGGAAGGTGAGACAAAATATGGATAGTAGTAATACCTCACAATTAACAGTAGTAATATCTCACAACATCTTTTCACATGGGGATCGAGAATTAAAAAGAGGAGGGACTTCAATGATGCTAGTCTTGTTGAATAATGAAAATTTATTTAATATATTATCTACTCAAATCCAATAAGTCATCATTAGTTTTTTTCCCCCTGAGTGCTAATAATCTCTATCAGAATATGATGAAACATGAAAGATATGAATTCTTACCTCAGGAAAATATACATTTTTGAAACTGTCTCATGGGTTATGTTGGTTTTGATTTAAATATGTCCACCTTTTCCTTTTCTATGATCCAGAAGTTGAAGATAAATTTTTATTCTTCTCTTTGCTTTGAGTGGATCCAATTTTCATAAATGCATCTATATTCTTCTAACCAACTTATTTATATAACTATTATATCACACAGAGTCTAACTATTAAAGCAGGGATTTTCTAGTTCATATTGACATTTACTACCTTATTGTCATAAGCTTAACATGAGCTCAGTATATACATATTTAATTAATTTTAATTGAAATAGTTTTAGGAAAAAATTAAAATTACTATGTCTAAGGCAGTTTGCCGTTATTACACAATAGTAAAATGTGCATTTTTACTAGATCTTGCCTTTTTAGTCTCTCAGAAATATTCTTATATTTATCTATCTATATTTTTATTAATTTATTTTGATCTATAAGTAGACCAGGAAAATACAAATACGAAGAAGAAAAACACTTGTGATCTACCAACACATTCAGTTTCAGCTGAGATTTGTAAATGGCTAAGAACCGTCATTTAACCTTCAACCCTCAAAAAGCTGATTAAACTGAAAAAATCACAAACTTCTCCTAACCCATCAAAGAACTGAGGTCAAAGAGCCCCGAGTCAGTTGTCACCATAAAATCTTGACAGGCAGGTCAATCTACAGAAACAGAGCTGAAGTCACCACTGCTATACAATGGTAAGAGAATTAAGTGATGAATGTAAATTTCTGGAGGCTGAAGGAGGATTAGCATAAAAATGAGAAATTCCAGGGACATCAAATCTTAAGGGAGCCCTGTACTTTCACAGATTTTATTTACAGGAAAGTTACCAAGTTCTGGGGGAAAAGAGCAAAGAAAGATTCCCTCATGGCTCTGGCAGGTGAAGGGGAGAAGAGTTAATAATTGTAAACTACTACTAAAGCATTCTCCATATCAAAGAACCATCCACAAGGATAAAAGACGCTCTAACAGTTTCTCTAATCCAGTCTTTTTTGGTCTTCCTTCTTATCTGAGACCAGAGGATTAAGAAACGTTTTTGAATATCACAGTCCAAAGACACAAGTTCAATTAATAAACGACTGAAATTTAATCACAAGATTATACAATGTTTACCCACCCACAATTTACCACTTTACATCAATAAACTTTAGCATAATAGCGGTGGATTGCAGCTGAAATAGTTGCAAAAGGAACATACTCTCCCTGAAGAATACTGAGGGAGGTCAGAAGTTAACAAGGGTGATAAAACAAGAACATCAAAAGTATCTTGGGCCTCTGGCACATACAACTACCCAAATACTAAAAATACAGCTCAGCTCCTGGTCAGGTTATCATAAAACCTAACAAAAGGCTTTTATTTTTTCAATTACTATTATCAAAAGTCAGCTAACAAAAAATTACAAATCAGGCTAAAAAGCAAGAGAAAGCATAGTGTGAAGAGTTTAATTTTTAAAACTGTATTCACATATGACAAAGATTTGGGATTTATCAGCATGAAAATTGCAATGAGTTAAATTAATATTTTAAAGGCTCTGATGTAAAAATAGGTACATTCAAAAAAGTTTGTAAGAGAACCAGAGAGATGAAAAGTCTAAGAAAGAATATAAAGGAAATGTTAAAAAATCAAGTCTGTCACAAAAATAATTAAAAGTTGCCTTTAATAAGCTGAGTAGTAGATTGTATTTGCCTAAGAAAATAATCAGTGAACTTGAAGATAGAGCGATTAAAATTTCCCAAGGTGGAATTCAAAGAGAAAAATAATTTAACTTGAAGAGATTATCTTATAATTGTGGGGGAATTTTAAAGATTATAATGTGTGGATAATTGGAATACCAGAAAGATAAGAAAGAAGATGAAGTAGATGAAATATCTAAAATAATAATGACTAAAAACTTTCCAAAATTAATGACAGACACCAAACTAAAAATCAGAAGACTTAGAGAACATAAAGCAAAATAAATACTAAAAAAAGAAAACAACAATGACAAAAGATCCGGTCTCTGCTGTATCACATTCAAACTGCAGATGACTTATGACAGAGAGAAAAATCTTAAACGAAGCTGGGGATGTGTGGGTAGGGAAGAAAACCTCAACTATAGAAAAAAAAAAAAAGTAAGAATTGCTGTAAACTTTTCATCAGAAACCAAGCAAGCAAGAAGTGACTAGAGCCAAATATTTAAAGAAAAATAAAACAAAACACACCAACCTAAAATTCCATATATAATAAAATCATCTTTCAAAAGGGAAGGAGAAATAAAGACTTCTTCAAAAAACGAAACTTGGTATTCATCAATAGCAAACTTACCCTACAACAAATTTTAAACGAAGTTCATCAGGATAAAGGAAATGATAAGGTAAAATAATTCAGATCTGTATAAAGAAAGAAATTCTGATGGAAAAAAAGAACAATAATTAAGGTAAAATAAAATTGCCTGATTTGTCTTATTACAAAAGAATTGTATGAAGAAATAGGAATAACTTATGGACTGACTTTAAAATATATCAGTGGTCAGGATAGAAACCACTCTGTTATAAATCTCGTGCACTCCATGTAAAGTAGGATAGTGTTATTGAAGGAATACTTACGTTAGTAAAAATGTATATTGTGTGCTTTAGAGAAAAACCACTAAAAGGGATAAAAATAAATGCATTATATAGGTACCAGGAGAGAAGATGAAATTTAATCCTATTTTACAACATGAAGGTAGGAAAGTTAGATAAGAGAAAAGAAAACAAATGCAATTAATACAGTATAGCTAAAAATATAGTAGATATTAACTCAATTGTATCAATGAGCACTTTACATTTTAAAAGTGAGTGGTGTAAATACACAAATTAAAAACAGAGATTTTCGGAGGTGATAAAAAGCAAGACCCAACAATATGTTATCTATTAGAAATCCACCTTATATTCAGATACTTAAAATATAAAGGTATGCAGGAAGATGTACTTTGTAGCACTAATCAAAACAAAGCTAAAATAGATTTATTAATTTAACATAAAGCAGACTTTACAACAAGAAATATTATAAGGGAAAAAAAGAACATTACATTATTATAAAAATAGGTCAATTCTTCAAGAAAACTTAACAATCCTAAATATGTATGCAGCTAACCATAGAGTCTCAAATTATGTGATGCAAAAACTGATAGAACTGCAAGATAATTGCCTATTTTCTCTTACAGCTGACAACTTTGGTAGTGTTCTTTAAATAATTGATAGATCAAGCACACCTAAAGTTTATAAGATAAACTTGTTTGTTGACCGAAACAACATCATCAATTAACTCCATTGAATCTTATAGACTTTCATCTGACAACACATTCAAAAACAATCGGTAGCAAGGATGCAAAGCTGCAGGAACTCTCATTTGATGCTAGTAGGAATGCAAAATAGTAATCCAACTTTGAAAAACAGTTTGGAAATTCTTACAAAGTGAAACATTGTCTTAACCTAGAATTCCATATTCATGTGCCTAGGTTTTTGTCAAATTATTTGAAAAATTTTGTACATTGAACCTGCATGCAAATGTTATAGCTGTTTTTTTGATAATCTCCAAAATCTTGAAATAAGAAAGTAGCTTTCAATAAGTTAATGGATAAACAAACTGGTGCATCCACAAAATGAAATGTTATGCTCCAGTTAAAAGTAACGTACTTCAAGTCTTATGAAGATATGGAAGAATCTTAAATATACATTGCTAAATGAAAGACTCCTGTGTAAAAAAGCCTACAAATTGTCTAATTCCAATTATATGCATGCTGCAAAGCAAATTATAGAAAAGCTAAAAACGACTGTAGTTCTAAGAGGTTTGGCAGAGAAGAGAGTGTTGAATAGGTGAAGCACCGGGAAATTTTTAAGGGTGCAAAAATATTCTTTATGGCCTGGTGCCTGTAGCTCAGTGGGTAGGATGCCAGCCACATACACTGGAGCTGGGGGGTTCAAACCCAGCCTGGGCCTACCAAGCAACAATGACAACTGCAACCAAAAAATAGCCGGGCATTGTGGCAGGTGACTGTACTCCCAGCTACTTGGGAGGCAGAGGCAGGACAATCTCTTGAGCCCAGGAGATTGAGGTTGCTGTGAGCTGTGATGTCACAACACTCTACCAAGGGTGACATAATGAGACTGTGCCTCAAAAAAAAAAAAAAAATATATATATATATATATTTTTTTTATATATATATATATCATAATACTTTATGATATTATCATGGTCGGCTCAAGGCATGGAATTGGACTACATGTCCATCAGCAAATGATAGTCTAGGCTATTGTAAACAGTGCTGCAATACCCATGAGATATCTATTTGACATACTAAATTTATTTCTTTTGGATATATATCCAGTAGTAGAATTGCTAGATCATATGACAGTTTTATTTATGGTTTTTTGAGAAACTTCATAGTATTTTCTTTAATGACTCTACTTATTTACATTTTTACCAACAGTGTCTAAGAAGGCCCTGTTTTCTGCATCCTCAACAACTTTTGTTATTTTGACTTTTTGATAATGGCCATTGAAAGTGGGGTAAGATGATGTCTCGTGATTTTGATTTACATGAACATTTTTGATTATTAGTGAAGCTGAGCATATGTGTCTGTTTTGAGGACAATGCCGTGCTGTTCTGTTTACTATAGCTTTGTGGTACATTTGGAAGTCATGAAGTGAGATGCCTCTCACTTTGTTCTTTTTGTTCAGGATTGGTTTCACTATTCAGGGTCTTTTGCAGTTGCATACAAATTTTAGGAGTTTTTCCATTTCTATCATGAATAGTATTGGCAATTGCATAGGAATTGCATTGAATCTGTACATAAAAATTGTTCTATTTCTTAAATGCCTATTGTTAAAAAAAAAGAATTAATTATTCTCAAAAAGAAAGAGAAGAAAAATTAACTGAAAATGTAATAAGCCAAATTTTATACTTCAGCTTTCATTAGTGTATTGCACCAAAACAAGTCCACTTTTTCTCATTATTATTTCGTTTAAATCTTGCAAGAATATTGCTAAGAACAAAGATTAATAGCTAAATTAACAACATGGCAATGGAGAATAAATGATAAATTTTTATTTTGGCCTCTTCTACACTGAATTGTTCCAAATATGCTAGAGGAGCATAAAAAAATCTTATTTCAACTTCATTATAATATAATTTTCTACACTTTAAAAAATAATTATTCTAAAACACAATGAGCTAAAAAAGCAACACATGGCATTAGCTGGATTAATTTTGTGCATAATATTGATTATTACTCCTAACATTGTTGCCAAAATTTTTCACTGAGTTGAGGTTATTAGTCTGTTTTTGGCTGTGGTGCAGTTTTTTCTCTAATTGTTTTTCTACAATGCAACACATGTCCTGAATTCTGTGGGTTCTATAATTCTTCATAATGAAAAAAACACCATTCAGTGTCATGGCTGGTATATCAAATTTTTAAAATGATAACAGGATAAAAAGTACAACAACACAGATCATACTTTAGCTAAATAAATGTGATCATGTTTTTCCTGAATGACACTTTTACCTGAAATTGTGACATTTGTGTGTGTTTTGTGTTTGTATTGATGATGGAACAATGTAATGAAATAAAGTTATATTCTACCATAATAATTGGAATTAATAATATTTCTACACAATCAATTTAAATACAAATTTTAACTGTCTACCATCCCAGAACTATTATTTTGGGTAGGCGAGAGTCAGAAATAGATCACACACATTTTTGTCTGACAATAGTTATACTGTCTTTGTTCTAAAATCCAAAACTGCATTTGCATTTTAATGACTTCTAAACCAGAGTTTGCTTGTTCTGGGAAATAAGATAATATACATGGAATTTTTCTGTTCAAGGTAAATACTCATTAGTGTTTTACTACATTCATCAGAGTATTTCTAGTGGTTACCAAAATGCCTAACCATGGAAGAATAAATGAAAAACAGTTTAACAAAGGCATAACAAAACTTGTTATTTGTAAGTAATTTATGTTAATGAAAGTATAATTTGATTTCTTTTTTAAACTTCGGTACCTTTATCATAATAAACGGTTTCAAAGCTTGTTAGATATTCAGTTTTCATTCAATGTTTTATGTAGATGCCTGAGCCTATATAAGTTTTGGGAAGTTTTATGTAGATTCCCAAGCCTATATAAGTTTTGGGAAATTCAAATTAGAATTTCAAATATTCATTGAGGAGTGTTGTTGCTGCCAGGAGATTTTATAAATAATTATATTCCCTATATTTGTACAACTACAAGAATAATCTTCTTCTAAGGGAGTAATGTAACTTTTATACTTACAATTTTTGTTTTCTGTTGAAAACAACAGAAACTGTTATGTTCTGTTATGACATTTTGTTAGCAAATTGGAATCAGGCTACTACTAAAAACTTGCAATTCAATCAATTAATAGACTATTCTGGAACAAAAAGTGGCTATTTCACAATCTTAAATTAAAGTTACCTATGCATGAAAGTCATGAATCTCTCCCAATCCCAAAAGTTACACATAACATTTTCATTAACCTTGGCCTTGTTTTCTCAACTACAAAATCTTTTTCTCCTGAGTAGGGACTGGGTGGCTCATGCCTGTACTCCTAGCACTCTGGGAGTGGGATGCAGTTGGATTGCTCTAGTTCACCAATTTGACACCAGCCTGAGCAAGAGCAAGACCCTATATCTATAAAAACAGAAAAACAAGCCAGGTGTCATAGTGGGCACCCATAGTCCCAAGCTACTCAGGAGTCTCAGCAAGTGGACCACTTAAGCCCGAGACGGAGGTTGCTGTGAGCTGTGAAGACACCACTGGCACTCTACCCAGGACAACAGAATGAGATTCTGTCTCAAAAAAAAAAAAAAAAAGAAAGAAAGAAATTCTCCTCATTAGTGTTTACAAAACGTCCTTCCTTTTCCTTAGCATACTCGTCAAGTGATTTCTGGTGAACTTCTCTCACTCTGGGCTGATTTGTCTATTTTCACAATCGTACCCATTACAAACCACTTTAAAACCTAGTGCTTTATGACAACAAAGTTAGTTTTATTCATGATCCTGCAGTGCATTATGAAGTTACAATGACATGGGCTGAACTCAGCTGAGTTTGGCTAGACTCACTCAAGTATTTGCCTGACTTAGGCCATTAGACAGAGGCCGGCTGCTCTAGGATGACCTGGCTGGGATGACTCCAGCAGTTGGCTCAGCATGTTTCCATGGTGGTAGAAGGAGTTCAAAAGAAAAAAGCAGAGAAATCAATGTGATTTCTCAAGATTCTGGCTAACAAAATAATTCAGTAGTCAAACTGAGAATTACTGAGGAAGAATAATATCAAGTAGTATGGATACTAGCAGGCATTAAAAAATGGGTCATTTATGCAATGACTCTATCATTATATCTTTATGTTGTATCTCTAGCTGTCTTAATGTTTTATCAGATATTTATATGCATGCATTTTAATTTGAATTCAAAGTCAAAGGGTTTTTTGTTGAAATATGTTGGTTCTCTGACAATAAAATTCTCAATAATGTTATTCAACATAGTTAACATTTTTACATTTAGTTCAAAAGTATTGGTTTATTGGACTTCTCTCTTATTTTCTATGCACCATTTTAAACATTGGACATTCTTTCTCCATTCTTTATTCTGTTAAAATCTCTAGAAGTTTAATTATTACCTTTTTATTGTTCATATAAATTAAACTCTCTTCTGTTGTTACAAGTATTGTTTAAAAAATTATCTTCTCCCCACTCTCCACTATACTTTAAGTTCCTTAAATGCAAGTTCACATCTTATTATTTCTCAAGAATTAGTCTTATATATTATATGCTTATCAATATTAGATTTTAAAGCTAATATTATTATTAATGTATTGATATTCACAATTAATTAATATTGTTAGAGCCCACTGAAAATTACTATAAATATACATGTATCTTAAGTATACTTTGAAATAAGGATATCTTTTATGATATCTAGAGCAGTGGCTCTCAATGTTAGATGTACAATAGTGTCTGCCACAAAGTACAACTACAAAAATAATCTTCCCTCAATTTTATAGACTCTGAAATATGTTTGCAGTAGTTCATAATTTTCTAGTTATATAGAAGTTGATTTCAGAGTTATATAAGGGAATCATATCATCAAAATATAGAAAAATACACATCCAAATTTCCAAGTATAAGAGATACATATCCTAAAACTAATCTGATTTATTAATCTAAATTTAAGAGAGGGAGGAAGACAAACCTATTTAAAAGCTGAAAGCAATGTAGGTTGTTTCTAACAGAGTTATTTGTAAAGTAAATAATATAATATTTATCAACGGAACAGTTGATTCTAAGGCTGGCACTAACAAAGTAATCCAACTTAGTTTATCTAGAAGGACAGTAGTGTACATCTTTAAATGACCGAAAAAAATTCAAGGAACCTATACTTTTACTTAACAGAGGCTTATAGTTTAAAAACAGAACATACCATGACTATATTCTGAATTATTTCAGTGAAAAACTAAGAAAAAATAATTCATAATGTTCCCTCCCTCTTTATCCAGATGGCTTTGCAAGGATTTTGACACAAGAAATTTTAGTCACTATTTTCCATACTTAGTTTAAGCTTTTTAAATAGAAGAATTACATGAGTTACTATTATCAGGCTCTTGTCAGAATATTTTGTGTATCTATTTCTGTACCACACAGGTCCCCAGAACTGATGGGTTAATGTAATTCTTTCATTTGTTTCCTATTCAATGGATCAAGTGCTTTCACAGGATGACTCAGCGCAGCTCCGTGTGATGTCTGCTGAGGCCAAAATGCTCACAGTTATTCCTTGTTCCACGGGTGTAGTACCTCAGCTAAGCTTGCTTTTAAGCTTGAGGAATAGCTAGAATGTATCAACAAGGACAGATGACCAGATTCTAAGATGTATGACTTGAGTGACTCATAAGATGTACACTAGTTATGGGACTGCAAATTAGTAGGACCACCATGCACAACAGTATGGAGATTTTTCAAAGAAATAAATAGCGACTTACCGTGCAACCTTGTAATCCCAACACTGGGTCTACCCACAGAAGTCATTTTATTGAAAGACACTTGTACTAAAATGTTTATTACAGCAAAATTCACAATATCAATGATGTGGAATCAACATAAATTCCCGCCAACTCATGTGTTCATTAACAAAATGTGTTTCATGGAGTAATATTCGGCCATATAAATAATTTTGATGAATTAATATCTTTTGCAGCAATTTGGATGGAAACGGATATCATTATCTTAAGTAAAGCATCCCAAGAATGGAAAAAACAAACACTACATGTATTCTCTACTAATTTGGAACTAATCAATGGGCCCACCTGTACACAGGTGTTATGGGAAATCGAGAAGGTGGGACAGAGAGAAAAGGAGGGGTAAAAACCTACCTAACAGGTACAATGAACACTCTTCAGGTGCCAGGCACACTAATGGCCTGAACAAACATTGTAAAAGCTATCCAGGTAACAAAAACGTTTGTATTCCCTTAATATTTTGAAAGAAAAAACATGTTTTTGATGGTGAGCTGGAAGTTCTGCAGAGAATTTCAACTGAGGCAAATGTGTATCTTCTGTCAATTGAGTACCTCTGTTCTCTAGTGCATGGTGATCTGAGGCTTCCTCACAGAATCATGGGATCAGGACATCCACCCTTTGCATGTGATTGCTTGTTTCTAGGAGAGTAAAAGCACAGCCTTCCACAGTCACCTCTGGCTTAGGCCTAGAAATGGCATGTCACTTAGTTAAAGCAGATCACCTGGGCAGCTGGTGGGGTGGGGGCATTGAAGTACTGCAAACCCTTATGTAAGGACTCATTATTCATGGGGGCCACCAGTATAACCTTCTACAAGAGGTTGCACTTTGACTCCAACTAATTTATGACCTAATATAAGCAAATACATTCAACCACCCATGAAAAGCACTCAAAATCTCATCTCATCACAGCATTAAATTCAGATGTGAAGTTCCAGATCTTATTGTGTAAGTCAGTACCATGATTGATGAGACTACTCAAGTTGGTTCTTTTCAATCTCAAAGTCTGAATTAAATAGACAAATTACATTCCTCCCTCTTATTCAACATATATGAGGTAGGAATTGTATAAAATATTAGTATTTTCATTCATCATAGAGGGTGGTTGATGAATGGCATATAGCAACTGTGCTCCATAATTGTCTTAGGCAGTTGGACACATGAGTAACTGATGGGTAGATTAAAGAATATAAGATTTATCTTAGATATATGACAATAGATAACCAACCTGACAAATGCCCCAAAATAAAAGACTACAACTGGAAAAAATGTATTCCTGAACAAAATAATACTCAGGAGAAAGTGAGAAGAATTGTAATAGAGTGAACAGGTGAATGGTCTTTGCCTTTAGCAGATACTCTTCCCATAATACAACCAGAGTGAGATAGAATATGGAAGGTGTGATCCTCAATAAATATTTCATTGACAAATTAGAAACTCTTTTCTTCCAAAGCAAAAAAAAAAAAAAAAAAATGCTATTATAATTTTAGATTAAAATAGAGTATATTAGAAAATGATACTTCTGTGGAGAAAAATTAAGCCAGAAAAGTTGAGTAATATATGAGTTAGGATTGTCACTTCATAAAATGAACACTTTGTTGGCTATTTAGATAGTGAAATATCCACATCATCTTTGTTTTCTGCTGTTCCATAAGCAAAGTACCCTGAATTTACAGACTTAAATCAATACCTACGAATTAGCTCAGAGTTTTCATGGATCAGGAGTCTAAACAGGAGCTAAATTGATCCTCTGCTCAAGGTCTCATTGGACTGCACTTAAGATGCTGTGGTTCTCATTTGGAGGCTTGACTTTGGAAAGATCCACTTCCACATAGTTCAGATTATTAGCAAGATTCAGTTCCTTGTGGGTGTATAACTAGGCATCTCCTTTCTTTCTAGCAGTCAGCTGAAAATCACTTTCAGCTCCCAGAGTTTTCTTACAGTGCCCCATGATGTCTCTCATTCCCCCACAGGGAGTTTCCACCATGAATACTGCTTTCACTGGGTCAACATGAGTGTAGGTGATTCCTCTTCATAGATCTGGGGTAATCATCTTTTTTATTGATTCAAAGGTCATTTATTAGTGACCTAATTACACAAAAGTCCTATCTTATCATATTTAAAGGTTTGGTCCACACTCAAAGTGATCACATAGGAAGTTTATATATGGAACTATAATCTTGGAGCCCAACTTAAAATTGTGCCTACCACATCGAACCTAAAATTTATCATCTTATTAATGAGAATTTAGAATAATTGTACTTGTAACAATAGTATATGCATGAATCATGCTTTTTTATTTGATTCAATATGTATTCCATATTTCTTATGGGTTTAACAAATGCTCCAGTAAATATGTTTAGTTTTGACATAGAGTAAAATAGGCCACTTATTAGAAATCAGTGAAAAAGACTTAGTCTTTGTTATTGCTATTGCCAAAAAACATTATGCAACATTTAGGACATAATTATATGTGGTTCAATCTTTGTCTAAGAGAAGGTTAAAAAGAGGAAAATAAAATGTCTTTATTGAAATTCAATATGCACTTACATTTTTCCTGAAACCTAAGATTAATGAGAACTTGAGATTTTGATAAATGTGCTATTAACACATGAAAATTACATAGAAAGAATGAAAGGCAGACATTACTATGAACAAGCAGATGTGTTCTTTTCATATAATGCTTCAGGCTGTCATCAGACACTCCTAATTACAGTCTGTACATTGGTATTCTTGCGATTCAAACCATTAACCTTCATCTGAAGCACTAGTTTCTGCATAAGGTACATTGTCATTGCAATGCTCTTTCTCTGTAAAAGTCTGTGTCTGTTTGCAGAATGAAAAGATTAGTGAACAGACATGGGATTCATTTTCTCTTCCAATGTAGAAAGAGAAGAAAAAAGAAACCCACAATTCTCCCTCCCTCCATCCAACAACTCAAAATAAGGCATAAACTATTTTCAAGGAGAAACAAAAGTATTTTAATTACAGAATCAGTAATAATGTATTGCTAAAAAATAGTTTGGCTAAAAATAAAGAGAAATACAAAGAGAATTAGAGGAATAATTTAGCAGTTCCACAGTATTAAATTCAAAGCTATTTTTTTTCATACACAAAAAAGGGGAAATGGCACACCTGAATAACAGATGCTTTGCTTAAAATATAGTTTTGGTTTTATTAATTACTACTTAAAATTCAGATTTTAGTTTTAAGGTTATAAGAGCATGTCTATAACATAGGCTTAATGATGTGTTAGATTATTACATGTGATAGCTTATGTCTCCCAGCTGAATCTAAATGAAAGTTATGGCAGAAAAATTATTTTATTTTATTTATTATACTCTCAACTAACCCTTCAAATACTATTAGCAATATATGATCACAGTGAAACTAAACTATATTTAGAATTTTTTTTTTCCACAAAGGG
The DNA here is from genome assembly GCA_963574355.1 of Loris lydekkerianus. NCBI lineage: Eukaryota > Metazoa > Chordata > Mammalia > Primates > Lorisidae > Loris > Loris lydekkerianus. The sequence goes on along the minus strand of CAUYPK010073055.1, from coordinate 2,136 downwards.
TATGTATCTATTCAGTAAAGGAATACAGTAAACTTAATTTTAACATATATGATAAAATATCTTCTACATAATGGGTATAATATAAATTTTTTAGTGTATTACTTCCCAAATGGAAGTAGTTCCATTTTTTTTTTTTTATTATTAAATCATAGCTGTGTACATTAATGCAGTCGTGGGGTACAATGTGCTGGCTTTATATACAATTTGAAATATTTTCATCAAACTGGTTAACGTAGCCTTCTGGAATTTTTCTAGTTATTGTGTTAAGACATTTATATTCTACATTTAGTAAGTTTCACTTGTACCCTTGTAAGATGCACCATAGGTGTGGTCCCACCAATTACCCTTCCTCACCCTATCCTTCCCCCTCCCTTTCCCTCCCTTTGCCCTTACCCCATATTCTTAGGCTATAATTGGGTTATAGCTTTCATATGAAAGCTATAAATTAGTTTCATAGTAGGGCTGAGTACATTGGATATTTTTTCTTCCATTCTTGAGATACTTTGCTAAGAATATGTTCCAGCTCTAGCCATGTAAACATGAAAGAGCAGTTCCACTTTTAATAGATTTCTTTAACTATCTTTAAGATGAAATACTTTCATAAGCATTTATCCCAAACATCACTTACTGAGTCCTCAGATAAAGTACATTTGAAAGTTGGGCGGCTCCTGTGGCTCAGTGAGTAGGGCCCTGGCCCCATATACCAAGGATGGCAGGTTCGAACTTGGCCCTGGCCAAACTGCAACAAAAAAGTTGCTGGGTGTTGTGGCGGGCACCTGTAGTCCCCACTACTTGGGAGGCTGAGGCAAGAGAATCACCTAAGCTCAAGAGCTGGAAGTTGGTGTGAGCCGTGATGCCATGGCACTTCACCAAAGGTGATAAAGTGAAACTCTGTCTCTAAAAAAAAAAAAGTACATTTGAAACATTTGAAAGCTACAAAGTAAATAGAATTTTAAGGTTGAAAAGGACCTCAGAAATCATCTACAATCATACTTTCATTTAAATTATGAGATTAATTTATGTGTATAAATATTTTAAGTGATTTGTGAAAATGATTACCAAATAAATTTAAGATCCAAATTTAAACCCCCTATTCCTGCTTTGCTAGTTGACATGTAGAGATTTCAGAATAACAGGGTTTCTGGACATCAAGTTCTATTTTTGATGTTAAATAGTTAAATTTCATGAACAACTACTCTATGATTACTTTCAATAAAGCTTAACATGCACTATTTTTAAAATGCATTTTAACCTGAACATTTCATGGTTTTATTTGTCAAAATTGAAATTGGATAGATCATTTCCCATTGCGATTTGGAAACTTGGGATCCTCATTTCATAAACTCTCCAGAGAGGTGATTATCATCTCACATGAAAATAAATAATCATAATACTTCTGCCATAAGATTGTTTATATTTCATTTCTAATGCCCTCATCCATACCCTACACTATGAGGTTGAGATTTCAAAAATGAAATTAAAAGCACATTTTTAATAACTGTCATTTACTTCAGGTAATGCATATTTTCAAACAAAGTTGGAGTTTTAGGAATATTTGGTTTCTTCTGTTAGTAAAGAAAATGATGAGCTATACTTTTTGACTTGATAGTATTTAGTATCGATCCTAAACTTCAAATCATAAACAGTTCCTTGCTATAAGGAATAGCAAGGAACTATTTTTAGTGTAATGATTTTATTTAAACCTTATTCTTGGGGGGGGTTGTTAAAAAATAATCCTTATTCCAATTTGGATGCCATTTATTTTCTTGTCTTGTCTAATTATATTGGCTAGAACTTTCAGCACTATGTTGAATAGTAATGGTGACAGAGGACAACCTTGTCTGTATCCAGTTCTAAGAGGAAAAGCTTTCAGTTTGACTCCATTCAGTAAAATATTAGTTGTGGGTTTGTAATAAATCACTTCGATCAGTTTCAGAAATGTGCCACCTATGGCTATACTCCTCAATGTTCTAATTTAAAAAGGATGCTGGATTTTGTTGAATGCTTTTTCTGCATCTATTGAGAAGATCATATCATTTTTAGTTTTACTTCTGTTGATATGGTAAATAAGTTTGTAGACTTGTGTATATTGAACCAGCCTTGCATTCCTGGGATAAAACCTACTTGATCATGATG
>CAUYPK010073050.1:0-17598 GCA_963574355.1 Loris lydekkerianus | reverse complement strand
AAAGTGCAGAAAACTTAACAGGTAAGTTAAGATTAGCAGATTAGCTTAACAGGTAATCAAGCTGTGGGTTATATAGTTGTGGGTTAAATAGTTCAGTGGAATACAGTTCAGTTCAGCCGCCTACCTCTTCAGCTCAGCCGCGACTTGTGGACTGAGCTGAAGCACCGCCCCCTCAAGCAGCCGGCAGAAGACGACTGGAGACTACGTGCATTTGATTAGGTGTGCGTGCACCGAATCAAATAACCTGTATGACCCGAGTATAAGCCGAGTATAAGTCAAGTAAATTGCCTGACAGTGCATGTATTGCCAGCAGTAAGCAACACTTACCGCTGTACACTTACTAGAGTTCTGATACAAATATTCTCGTAGACACATGTTTGCAACAAATCCTTAACTATTTCCTTAGGTTATATGTCCAGAAGTGCAATTTCTCAGTCAAAGAGAAAATTCTTAAATTTTCTCTTAAAATTTCTGAACACATATTTTATAAAGGACAAACACATTTTAAAACTTTGAATATGTATTCTCAGATTCTCCCCAGTAAGGCTGAATTTAAGATTGAGGCTTCTGGCCGGCGTGATAGCCTGCACCTATAATCCTAGCCCTCTGGGAGGCTGAATGGAGCTCAGGAGTTTAAGACCAGGCTGAGCAACAGCAAGACTCCATGTCTACTAAAAATAGAAAGATTATCTGGGCACTGTGATGGGCTCCTGTAATCTCAGCTATTTGGAAGGCTGAGGCAGGAGGATGGCTTGAACCCAGGAGTTTGAGGTTGTTATGAGTTAAGCTGATGCCACAGCACTATAGCCTGGGCAACAGAGGGAGTGTCTGTCTCAAAAATAAAATAAAATAAAAATAAAATAAAAAGACTGAGGTTCCTTTTAACAAATTCTCCACTACATATCCTTCACCATCCTTGACAATGCATATATGATTCACAGCTGTGAATGAAGAAACCCCACCTAGAACAAGAGGTCTGACATTTGCCTTTCCAGACAGTGAAATCTGAGAAGCAGGGAAGGAGGTGCTCAGCTTACCCGCCTGTCTTTATGACTTTCAACTGTCACGATTTCCATGATGTTACTGATGCAACGTGTGCTTTCCTTGTAAAGCATTTTGTAAAAGGCTCCCATTAGAGAGATCACGTGCATTTTAATTGGTGAGCATTCTACACCATTATGTTACATCCTTAACTGAAAATGACCTTAAAAAACAAAAACCTATTACCTTGAAAATCCTCTGGTCACGAGATTAGTTCTCGTCCACATGTGGATTACCATGGCTACGACTTCCTTGGGGATTACTGTCAGGAGCAAGAACAGTCTGCTTCCAGCATGGAAAGATCGAAAGCCACTCGTCTATAAAACTTAATTTAGAAACAACCTGCAAAAGATAGTTAGCAACTAATGACAGTTAACTGAGCCCTCTCTGGGGATAATTCTCCTGGCTTGCCTGTAACTGTGCAAAGCCTTTTTTCTGCATCTGTTACACCCGGGAGGCCAGAGAAGTTAAGAAAGCCAACGTGAGACAAATAGAGTCAGCTATTCTGCTGTATTCTTGCTGCCCTACTTAGGAAGGGAGTTAAGTTCAGTCACAGATTTTTTTTGACAGACATGTATGGTCAGTCTCTCTAGACTACAACCCCATGGAAGAGAAATGACCAGACTCAGTTGTTTTATTAATAGTTGTCTCTTGTCAAACCTTGATGCAGGAACATATTGAGCTATAAAATCATGATGACTTCTTGGTCATTGATTTACATATTTTAAAGAAATTCCTATATTAGGTTTCCTTAGTGGTGTAAAGAATGGCTCAATAGTATTGACATTCTTAGGTGAATTAATCAGTTCAACAAATGCAAGTATATTTCTCTCAAATAGCTCAGGCTTGAATAAGAAACACAATGTAAATAAATAGCTAAAACACAAGGTACAGAATGAGAGTTGCCACAAGAGACACACAGACTAAGTATGACAGCATCTTAGAGGACAGACAGATGACATCCAACAAAGCACAAAAAAGACAGTTTGCTAAAGAAAGGAGTGTTCCACACAGCTATGGACCTGATGAGTTGAGCATGGAAGTGTGCAGGCGGGAGATGTCTTCTTCTTCTTTTTTTTTTTTTCAATATGCATAATATTTTCTCTTTCTTTTTTTTATTACATCATAGCTGTGTACATTAATGCAATCATGGGGCACCATACACTGGTTTTATATACCATTTGACATATTTTCATCACACAGACGTCTTCTTTTTGATTAACACGTGGGATGTGTGAAGGGCAGTGGAGGATAGTGGTGGGATGCGATGAGGAAGCTATAGAAGCCACAACCTGAAAATATAAACTGTCATCATTGTCAGGACCTTCGATCTGGAAGGGTTTATTGAAGCTTCTTCATTTGACATCTTTGGAAAACGAGGCCCAGAGATGTGAAGAGCACTCTCTGAGGTCACAAAGCTGGTTAAGGAGCAGAAGAAAAGTAACCAATGGAATTGAGGGTTTTAAATGTCTCAAATCATAGTTAAATTGAACAAAAGATAAAGCTAAAAAAAGTCTTCATGATATCAAAATTATAAATAAATTATTTATTATTTGAAGCAGTAATAGGACAGTGTGCTAAGCGTTAACAAACATGTTCCCACTCTTCTCTTTAACTCCTGGAGTTTGCCTTGTTCTTTCCATTTCATTCATGAACACAATGAAGCTGGAGGAAGTTGAACAACTAGTTTAATCTCACACAGCTGATGCGCGGCAGGGCTGGACCTGGAATTCATTCCCTGACCACATGCTTTTAAGTGTTAACCTTATGCCTCCCCAAATATTCCGTATATTACTAAAGGTTCCTCACAATGTCCAAGTGTATTTTTTTTACTACCTAGAATTGTAAGTATCTAGAATCCACCCTTAGTACCTAAAGACAGTTATTGGTGACCTTTCAATATTAATAAGTTTAATTAATTCATTAATTAATAGGCAAAAATTTGTCTTCATGGAATTTACATTTTAACAAGATAGTTTCAAAACTGTAGATAGATGACACTTCGTTCATTTTTCCTACTGTAATACAATACCCGAGACTGGATAATTCATAAAGAACAGAAATTTATTTTTTTTCACAGTTCTGAAGGCTGCAAAGCCCAGTATCAAGGCACCAGCAGATTCAGTCTGGTGACAGCTGCTCCATGAGGCACTTCCAAGATGGCACCATCTTACTGTGTCATCACATAGCACAAGGTGGGAAAAAGGGACAAATGCTGTGTCCTCATATGGCAGAAGAGAAGGAAGGACCAGGCAGATTTCTGAAATTTTTTTTACAAGGGCATTCCTCCCATCCATGTGGATTCCTCAGGACTTAATCACTTCCCCAAGGCTCCTTTTCTTAATACCCCATAATAAAAATTAAATAAGTTTCAACATGAATTTTAGAGGGATACAAATATTTAAACCATAGCAGACACTAAAAACAAACTTGTGAAGTTCTTAAAAAACTTTTTGTTGGAGTATAGCTCACTGTTTGTATAACATACATACAGAGAAAGTGTATAAATTGTTAAGTGTACATTTTAATACATCTTCATAGTGTGAACACGTCCATGAAACTAGCACCTAGATCAAGAAATAGAGCATAACCATGACCCCAGAAATCTCCTTTTACTCCTCCTCCCAGTCATTATTCATTCCTTAAAAGTAACCACTCTCTTGACTTCTGAAATCTTCTCTCTTTTGGTTTTCACCTTTATGGAAATGAAATCATGGAGTTCATTTCATAAACTTGCTATGTTTTAATACACCCTCCAAAAATTCATGTGTTGAAAATTTAATTGCCACAGTATTAAGATGTGGGGCCTAAAAGAGGTGATTAGGTCATGAAGGCATCCCCTGATGAATGGGGTACTGCCATTATTTTGGAAGTTGGTCAGTTATTATGGAAATGAGCTCCTGATAAAAGGATTAAAGCTCCTTTGACCTCCATCCCTTCTCGGCCTTGCAGACTCACTTCCCATGTGATATCTTCTGACATGGGATGATCCTCCCCAAATGCTGGCACTGTGCTCTTGGACTTTACAGCCAAACAAAGTTCTTTATAAGTTATCCAGTTGGAGGTATTTGTTACAGCCACAGAAAATGGACTAAGACACAACTCCTTTGTGTATAGCTTCTTCCACTCATGTTTGCTTAATCTAGTTGCTGTATAATATACCATTATGTGAAATCTATAATGTATTTATTCATTCTGCTGATGGACATTTTTTTAGCAACTTCTAGATTTTGGGACATATGTACGTAGCTTTTTGGAATAAGCCCAGGAGTGACATGGCTGGGTCAAAGGATATTCTTGTGATGCTGAGGTTCAGTTTTAATTGATACAATCACTTTAGAAAATGGACAGCATCAATTTACACCTCCAGTAGTCCTCTACAACATTGCCAATATATGATGTTGTCTACCTGCTACATTTTAGTTGTTACGATAAGTGTGGAATGCATCTCATTGTGGTTTTAATCTTCACTTCCTTGATGACCAATGAAATTGCACTCCTTTTAATTGCATGCTTATTACCATTTGCATGCTGTCTGGCTTAAAGTGCAATTAAAAAATTTTTCTGAACTTAAAAAATTCTGACGTTTAAAAATCATACTGCAGAATTGTAAATAACTTGTTTCATCAGAGGCAGTTTAAGTTTTATTAGCTTATCTGTAATACACACACACTCAACAAAGAAGTCAGAAGACTGGAGAACACAATGAGGTTGGTCCCAAGCCAAGTTGTTTACTAAGCACAATTTGCCTGAGATTCTTTTCCCTCACCTCTTGGGCGTTCGTCCTTCCTACTTTTCTGTGATGTTACAGCCTCAACAACGACTGGTCCCTACCAGCCTCCTCTGATTCTGTATCTTGGAAATGGGAGGGTCAAGCAGAAGCTGCATTTAAAGGTACCATTGCTAGGTTTCTCTTTGTACTTTGTTCAAGCTAGATTAAGAAGAAAATAGAGATATTTTTCACCTTAAACGATGTTATGCTCCACCGTTGTTGGAGTCATGGGCAGGTTCCTCAGCCATCTATCTTCAAGAACGAGCAAGTGGCCTTCGTGGCCGCGGTGTTACAACTCAAAGGAAGTGGGACTCAAAAGAGTTTGCTGCAGAGTCGTTTTAAGTCAGGAAGAGAGAGAAGGAGCTTCCGCGGAGTCACCACTAGGAGCCAACAGAGGGTGGCCAATGAAAGGCGGAGCGCTCTGGGCACAGATCCTGACGTTGGCCCCGCCCCAGTCTCCACCGGCCAATGAGGTCTGTTTGTTTTCAATCCTTCTGATTATTGGTTGTTTCCTCAATCCTTAGTATCAGGGGTCCTCAAACTGCGGCCCTCGGCCACATGAGGCGCTGTGATTGTATTTGTTCCCTTTTTTTTTTTTTTTTAACTTCAAAATAAGACATGTGCAGTGTGCAAAGGAACTTGTTCATAGTTGTTTTTTTTTTTTTTTTTTTTTTTAACTGTAGTCCGGCCCTCCAACTGTCTTAGGGACAGTGAACTGGCCCACTGTTTAAAAAGCTTGAGGACACCTGGTTGGTTCTTGACCCTAGGAAAGTCGGAGGAGAAGTCTCAAGACCGACCTTCCAGTCTTGTATCAGCCACCTGCAGTTTTAGTAGTGATGTTTAACATTCAGCTTAAGTTATATGAGCTGTGAGGAAAAGGAAAATATTCTTCCTACAACAGTCTTAAATGAAGTATAAGAATTAATATGGGATTTATACGTCCATGACACACATGTCTATGTGTAGTCGAGTGAGTGTCAAGGAAAGGGACAGAGTCCCACACGGGGTTGACGTTGGACGGACAGTAGCCAAAGTGGGATAGAAAGACCATTCACAGGCTGAATTACTGCAGTAACAGCAGGAGAATGCCAGAGGTGAGTGTGAGAGCACGAACCCACTACAAATTGGTAGAAGTCTTGGGAAGGGTGTTAGAATTTGCACAAAATGTGAGTCAGGGGTTAGAGTCAATCTTTTTTTAGCCCTTAAGGGAATAAGGTAGCCTTGGTTGATACCTGAATTACACATTATTGCCTTCAACTATCGAATAATTCTTGACTAATTGTTAACAGATAGGCTGAGACTTGGTGATAAGAGGACTTGGTCTTCATTGCCAAGCTAAGAAAGCTTAGGTATCTACTAAAGGCAAATGGGGAGACATTGTAGGATTTTGTTCATGAAAATGACATAAAACAGAATTATATTTCAAGAAGTTTAGTTTGGCAGCAGAAAAACGAACAGTTCCTAGATTTGATGGGAATACCTATTAAAAAGTATATTAGTTATGTATTGCCACGTAACAAATTATTCTAAAATTCAGCAGCTTTTAACAGCAAGTATTTCATAGTTTCTGTAGTTCAGGAATCTGGTTATCTGCAGGATTCAGCTCCTTAAGGGTTGTCGGAGGGGAGCCTCAGTAGCTCCGCGGCTGGTGCCAGAGGCCTCCCTCAGTTCCTTGCCACATGAGCCTTTCTGTGAGGCAGCTTGTGAGATGGCAGCTGGCGGCCATCAGAGCAAGCAAGAGCAAGATGGAAACCAGAGGCGTTTTGTTACCTAATCTCTGGAGTGAGATCCCATCTTATGTGCTGTGTTCTATTCGTTGTGACATACTCTGTTCATTTGAAGTGAGGTGCCCAGTCTGCACTCGAGAGGAGCAGATTCCACAAGGGCATAAATACCAGAGGGTGGAGAAATCTTTGGAGGCCAATTTAGAGGTTATTTCAACCCTGCAAGCTGGAAGTAGTGAAGCATTGCAGTAGCTGGTTCCTGTTGGCATGGAGCTAGGGGAATGCATGAAAATGCAGACAGAATTAGAATTGCCAGGACTTGCAAACAGATTGGCTGGGGAGGATGATTGGATGAAAGGAGTCAAGCCTGACTGATTGGGATGCTTGCTGGGGGAGTCACAGAAAGAAGAAACACATGAGGAGAAGCAGATTTGGGAGGAATGTCAAGTAATGAGAATAGGTTTCAGCAGACTTGGCATTAAATAATCAGGAAAGAAAGAAATGAGCGTTCTTCTGGGACCATTAACTTGTAGCAGCTGGTGTAGGAGCAAAAGCGTGTGGACTGGAGGCAGACAGTCCTGGGTTCAAATAACAGCTCTTCATCACTTAGGACCCCAGCCCCATGGGCAAGCCATCCTGAGGCTCAGGTATTCTGCTAATGTGGAAGACAATTCCTACCTCTCTAGGTTGTTTTCAGGGTTCCTTGAGATAATCTATCTAAAATTCCTATGCAGAGTAACTGCTCATAGATAGTTATGAGGATGGTTCTCCTATGTAATCTCAAAAACAAGGATGAATAGTGGTTATAGCGCCAGCCACATACACCAAAGGTGGTGGTCTTGAATCCAGCCCGGGCCAGCTAAACAACAATGACAACTGCAACAAAAAATAGCTGGGCATTGTGGCAGGCACCTGTAGTCTCAGCTACTTGGGAGGCTGAGGCAAGAGAATCACTTCAGCCCAAGAGTTTGAGGTTGCTGTGAGCTGTGATGCCACAGCACTCTATCCAGGGCTTCATAGAGAGACTGTCTCAAAAACAAACTATCAAAAAAAAAAAAAAAAAAAAAGGATGAAAATACCTTTTGTCAGCATCGGCTTACAACAATTGAATTGTATCATGTTGTTACGATTACTTCAACAGCTGCCATAAAGTTTACTTCTCGTATATGTACAGCTCAAAATTAATATATATACACACATATATGGAGAGAGAGATAGAGAGTCCTACTCTTAATCTCCAGCTAGAATTGTATTTTTAATAGTTTCTCCTTTTGTTCTATAGAAAGAATAGAAAGGAGGAAAAAGGAGACTAGAGTGTATTTGAAGTCTTTGAGTCCTGGATTTCTTTTTTTATTAGTGATGTAAACTTTGGGGGTTCCAGCTTCCTCATTCATAAAAAATGGGGATGGTCGCAACTGCCTCATATTCCTATTTAGAGAATGGCTGAGAATTATACAGGGAGAATTTGTCGTCATCCTTGTCTTCCTGTTGTAACTTAGAGGTTAGGGCCTTGTCATTGTATCTGCCTTCCTAAGCACCCAGAGCAGGTGTACTGTGAGAACTCAGCAGATGTACTGTGAGAACTCAGCAGCGTCCACAGACTGGCAAAAGGGGTAAGTGCATGGGGCCCAACAAGGGCCTGCAAGCACACCACCCTGAAGTGCTGATAGGCAAGAAGCCAGTAACTCAAACGGTGGTCATCTTTACTACTGTTTTGTCAGCAGTCCCAATATGGTTCCTAACTTCTTCTCATTTTAACAATTTCAAATACTTCTACTGAGTTTTAGAGATTCAGAATTGGCAAAGAGTTAACAGTAAAGTATTTGAAAGATAAAAATACTTCAAAATCTATTTTGAGATAAAGATAGATGTTGATTTAATTTGTCTTCTTTGTTGTTCCATAAATCTATAGCACTGCAGAATTCCACAGGGCTTGGAATTTCACATGTTAATTTCCCTAAGCAGTTTTCAAGTAATATTGGAATTCTTTAGCAGTTGACAATCCTAATTTTAATCGAGTGCTCAAACTGTGCCAAACAGTATATTTTGCATTTATTAACTTGCCTAATCTTCACCCCAAGGCAGTCAGGTGGGTACTATGACCCCTTTTTACAGATGAGAAAACTGAGGCACAGGCTGGCCTTCTTGGAAATCATGGAAGTGACAGAGCTCAGTGTTGATGGCTAGGCAGCCCAGCTGCAGAGCCCACACCCTTAACTACCACTATGCTAAATTTTAAGTTCCAAATGAATGTTTTCAAAATGTGATCTGCCAGTTTTTCAGCCTGAGAATCACCTTGAAATGATTTTGTGGGGGGAGGATGGGGAATGAAGTATTGCTTTTTTGCCAGGCTGGAGACCAGTGATGTGATCATAACTCACTATAACCTAGGACTCCTGGGCTCAAGCAATCCTCCCACCTCAGCCTCCTGTGTAGCTAGGACTACAGGCCTGGATGATGTTTGTTTGTTTGTTTGTTTGTTTGTTTTCAATTTACTGTAGAAACAGAATCTTGCTATGCTGCTCAGGTTGGCTCAAACTCCTGACCTCAAGTGATTCTCCTGCCTCAGCCTCCCAAAGTGCTGGGGATTACAAGTGTGAGCTGGGCCATGCAAGTTTTCTTAAAAGATAAATATCTGTGCTCCATTCCCACCTATTGAATCAGAGGACCTAGAGGTGGATTCTAGAAATCAGAATTTTAGCAAGGATTTCATATTATTCTAATCAATGCTAAAATTTAAGAGCTACTGTATGTTATAATACACCACCTCAAATTGGCCAATAGTCAAAAACATGGCATGGCAGGTCCTGCCGATTTTCTCTCATCACTAGGACCACTGATGAGCCCTCTTGAAGGCTGAACCCTGTAGCCTCCAAACCCCATCCTGAAATTCCCTGATTTAATGGATGCAACAGCATCCAGTCTGACTATCCAAGATCTATTCTAACTTTAGGTTCCGTAAGTACATTTCTGTTTCTGAGGCATTAACTTTTTTTTTTTTTTTTTTTTGCAGGTTTTAGCCAGGGCTGGGTTTGAACCCACCACCTCTGGTATATGGGGCCAGCGTCCTACTCCTTTGAGCCACAGGCGCCGCCCATCCAGGGTTATTCTTGCTCCATGTGTAATGCTCTTGGTTTGGAACACTCCCCATCTCCTAACTGCCTCTTAAACTTTGGTTCCAATGTCTCTTCCTCCTTTAACTCCCCTCAGTATTTGGCCAAATATTCCTAACGTGGAATCTGCTCCATTCTGTCCTTTTGCGAAGCAGAGCTCTCCACATTTCCCTCCTGGGTCTTAACCTTCATGAGGAAGGTTAAAAGGTGACCCTCTTCCCATTGTATCCCCAGTGCACAGCGCACAGTAGGCGTTCAGTAAACATGTACTAAATACGGGAATGATGAACAATGTTTTTTAGATGCTAGCTAAGTGCCCATCTGAGGAGAACACCTCCTGCTGTGACAGAGTCAATGCTGTGTTTTGATACCTGACCCGCAGCCCTGTAGCTCTTTGCTTGGCTCTGTATATTTCAGCATTTGCTGCTACACCTTTTAAATACTGCATCTGGCCAGAGGCACTTCCCCAAAGGAGCAGCAACTGGTTTTCCCATCGTGTGTGTCTTGTTCCCTGGCCCACTTCTTTCCAATCCATCCTTTCCTATTTTAGTTTACATCCTGTGCTAGGCAGCCTCAAAACCATCCCCCAGAGGTTTTTACCACCTGGTATCATTCATGCCCGTGTATGTACTGAATAGAGTTGACTGGCATAACCAACAGGATATTGCAGAAATGGTGGCACGTGGCTACTGAGGTTAGGTTATAAAAGACACTGGCTTCCACCTTGCTCTCTCTCAGACTCCTGTCTTTGGAGCAAGCCAGCTGCCATGTCATGAGGATGCGAGAACAGCCATTTGAAGGAACTGAGGCTTCTCTCCAAGAGCCAGCTTCAGTGCGTAGATATGTGAATGAGCCATTGTGAAAGCAGATCTTTGAGTTCCTTCCATTCAAGCTTTCAGGTGACTGCAGCCCTGGCAAGCACCTTGACTGCATCTTCATGAGACATCTGAGCAGAAACAACCAGGCTAGTGACCCCTGAATTCTGATCGAGAGAAACTGATGTGATAAATGTTTATTGTTCTTGTAAGTTGCCAGGTTTGAAGATTTGTTACTCAGCAATACATAACTAATTAAATTCCTCATCTGGCCTCATTTCCCAAGTGAGACCATTGAGACCACTCAGCCAACCCCGAAAACACAATTTCAACAGGATGACAAATATTGACAAAGCTATATGAAAACCTCACTAACAAGTTTAATAGTGTGGTGATGAAAGCCAGAACATACACATCCCAAAGGGGGTCATCCTCCCTCCCCATGGTTCCTACCTGAAACAAATTGTTGACCCATTTATACATAATACTTTTGACCAAACAAAGTAAACTTTGCCTCTAAAGGAAACAAAATAAAATGTAACATGCAATTTTGGCTTTAGCTATTATGCTAATTCTACGGAAAATCTACTAGTCAACCAGGAAAAGAGGAGGGTAGGAGGATACAACATTAACACGTAAAGGACATTTATATGAAGACAGATAATAGGATTTTTTTTTTTTTTTTTTTTTTTTTTTTGCAGTTTTTGGCCAGGGCCAGGTTTGAACCCACCACCTCCAGTATATAGGGCCAGCGCCCCACCCCTTTGAGCCACAGGTGCCGCCCCAGATAATAGAATTTTTCAACCTAGATGAAAAAAGTTAAAAGGAAATGAATTTAAATTTTTAATATTCTGTAGGATGTGGACAAGTTAAAGAGAAATCATTCTCCTGATGTCAGTGTGAATGCTGTTACCTCTAATTACACAGTCTTTGTAGTTGTCTTATTTATCTTTGGATTATAAAAAAGAAGATTCACAGCAGGGAACAAACCTATAGTTTTTAAAATCACACAGAAATGGCAAGTTGAAAATAGAACAGATATATGCAAAGCTAATAATAGTGATAGGCTTCAAAGATGATTACGTGAGAAGGTCATCCCACACTCTCCTTCACCAGTCCTTACTCTTAGCATCTCAGGCTGATGCCTGCCGAGAGCGTCCTTTCATTCTTGCAGCAGCCTCCTCCAGATCAGCCCTCTAACTGGTGCTCTCACTCCTGCTGCTGCCCTTCCTTATCCGTTCTCCACAAGGCAGCCGGCATATTTGTTTAAAGCCACGACCCAGGTGAGCTCCCCTTTGCTTAACCCTTGTGGTACCTGCTTACTCCGCCTGTGATTCTTCAGGCCCTCCAGCGCTGGGTCCTGCCACTTCTCTGACTTTATCTGCTGCCTCTTTTCTCTGTGGGCAATATTCCAAACCCTTTCCTATCCCTGGCTTTGGCCTTGAGGATGCCTCCTGTGACTCATCTGCTCCCTCAGGTTGCATTCTAACTCCATCTTCTAGAAAGGCCTTTGCTAAGAATCCCTTTGAAAACCCCCACATATGTTGTCATTTGATCATATGGTTCATTTTTTTCATAGCACTTACCATCATCTGAAATTACACATTGTTTTCTTTCTAGTTTATTGTTCATTTATTGTTCAATAATCTGTGGTTCCTGGAGGCTTGGAAGGGTAAGGGAGAGGGAGGTAGAGAAACTTTCATTAACAGATACGTAATTGCAGCTAGATCTGAGGAGGATCTACAGCATGGTAGGGGGACTACAGTTCATTGAATGACTGTGAAAACATCTGACCTTTGATACTGATCTCATTTGTCCATTTCTTAACTTGATGGCAAAGCCCAGTATGTACAATTGTGTGGGTGTGGGTGGTCCCCAAGGCCATGCTGCTCTTTGAATTGCTTTTGTGCTGCATTTGTTAGTAAGATGATCCCAGTCATGTTAACCCTGATCTGATGGGCATATCTAACCCCTAAATCAGTTTGCCTCATATTTCAAGATGAATTTCTACACAGACTAGGTAAGTTTTTCTGAAGATCAGCATATCAATTAGACATTTTGAAAATGATTTGAATGTTTTCAGAAAAACCAATTATTTTGTAGTTTTAGCCAAAAAAGCATCCTTTTTGTCACTGGATTCACTTAGTATTCATAATTTTTTTGCCATACAACGAATTAAGATTGCTAAAAAATCAAGGACTGGCTTTCTGGTTGGATTTCAGGTAGGATCTGTTTCAAGGCCAGAGTTCTTCCTCAATATTTGATTTTTTTCCAATATTTGATTTTTTTAAAAATACAGATAGGTGCTGCATTTATATCTGCTGGTTTAAATTCTGTCATATCTCACTTCTAGCCTTTTAGTGTGGCAAATCATTTTACTTTTACTTAAGCATTGGTAATTTGGAGTATCTGGTACTAGCTAAGAAATAATTTTATAATTGAGTTTTGTACTCACCATATATGGATCATTCCTCATCTATAATGTGCCCCAAATGCAGCTTCATTTTCCAGATACTTCGATATAGAATAAAGTTTTTCATCATTAAAAAAAAAAGCAGTAATAAATGAAAACTTAGCAAAATAATTCTAACACAAGGCAATTTAACAAATAAAGCATTGTTATGTATTTTATTTTAATTGGGGTCATACATGTATCAACCTGAATTTTGGTCAAGTGAAAAAAAATATATACTAAATACTGTTTGCGGGGCAATGCTACCGAGAAGCTCGTTCCTGGCTAGCACGGACCTCAGGTTGTTATTTGTATATTTTCAAATAGTTAGAAGAGAAGTTTTTGAAGGTTACCAACACACACACAAAAAGTTATATATTTGAGGTGATGGATATGTTAATTACCTTGATTTGATCATTACATATTGTATATATATAATCAGAATATCACAATGTCACGTCCTGTAAATATGTATAATTATTACCTGTCAATTAAAAATAGCACAAATTTGTAAATGTCAAATGTCTTGTTCTATTAATCATTGTATTCCTGTGCTTATAAGTAGCACAGTCCCTGAGGTCCATAATTATTATTCTCATTATTTTATCATTATTAGAGTAATGAATGAGACAGAAAAAAAAACAACAAAAAACCAGCTAACTGCTTGATACTTCCTGGCATTTTTCCACGACCAACACTATTTCCCCAGAGTCCTTCCTTTCCTTCTCTCCTTCCTCCTGTGCCCTTCATCCAGCTCCTCCTGTCTCTCAATTTCTCTATATTTGACACATCTAAAGTTTGAGTTTTACACTCTGCTGCTCACAGAGGGATTTGACGAATGGAACTCCACGCATAGCTCCCGACCCCAAGACTGTATGACCTGAACTGCTGGCTCCGCTCCCACCTCGATTCTCCTTTGATTGCTGTGAGCACTCATGTTCTGTCTAGTAAATTGCTTTTGACAGATTTAGTTCAATGGTGTTTTTCTGTTGAGGGGTAGTATTAGTTTGTGAAAAAAAGTGCTGAGTGAGTGAGGGAAAGTGCCATGGTTGGCAGCACTATTAAGAGCAATCTGAGGAACTGCGACCTGTAGGAGTAAGACTCAAGTCCAGCTTGAGAACTTGAGGTCCGTGCTAGCCAGGAACAACGAGCTTCTCAGTAGCTCCGCAAACAGTATTTACTAAAATTTTTTTTTCACTTGACCAAAGTGCAGCTGATACATGTATGACCCCAATTAAAATAAAATACATAACAATGCTTTGTTTGTTAAATTGCCTTGTGTTAGAATTATTTTGCTATGTTTTCATTTTTTACTGCTTTTTTCTTTTTTTTTTTTTTGAGACAGAGTGTCACTTTGTCAGCCCTGAATAGTTCTGTGGTGTCATAGCTAACAGCAACCTCAGACTCTTGGGCTCAAGAGATTCTCTTTCCTCAGCCTCCTGAGTAGCTGACCACAATGCCTAGCTATTTTTAGAGGTGGGTGTCTCCCTCTTGCTCAGGCTGGTCTTAAACCTGTGAGTTCAGGCAATTCACCCATCTCGGCCTCCCAAAGTGCTGGGATTACAGGCGTGAGCCGCTGTGCCCAGCTAGTACTGCCTTTATAAAATTTATTATATGCTTTTACATTAAGATTAAAAGGAATTCTTTTAATTTTCATTTATATTTTTCCTATATACATGTATCACAAGGAAAATAATCTTTTTGCCTAATGATGAAATACTAGAATACATAAAGGTGAAGAGAACACCTGTTGTGGCAGCTTTGAAATTTGGGAACCAAGAGAGTAAATCTTAAGAAAATACCTTTTATTTTTTAATGAAACTTGATCTTATAAAAGTTTAAAAAGTATATCCTAGGTTTATTTAGCAGACTTTATTGATGTATACAAAGATTTATTAACCAATTAATAATCAAAACTGACTACTTGCACACAATTGCATATCCATAATTTTGAGGTCTAGTCTGAAAGCCAAAAGATTTTGTTTGCTTTTGTTGCAAACTCATTTGGAAACAAGAGCCAACCTGAACTGATACAAGGATGTTAATAATTCTTATTTATCTCACTGTGTATGAACTGCCATATATTTTACTAAAGAAATATTAATGTATTTAATTTTAGGTTGTTGCACCAGCCCACATCTCAGAAACCCACATTCCCCAGTAG
This sequence comes from Loris lydekkerianus, assembly GCA_963574355.1. Lineage (NCBI taxonomy): Eukaryota > Metazoa > Chordata > Mammalia > Primates > Lorisidae > Loris > Loris lydekkerianus. Next base: position 2,517 of record CAUYPK010073050.1, on the reverse strand, counting down.
GAATGTTACTAAAAAATAATTGGTGCACTTCAGTACCTTTATAGGAATGTGAAAAGACTGGATTCAGAAACACAGGCAGCATGTGATTCCAAGACTATAGAATAAGGGATTGAGGACCTATATCATGTAACATAAATAAATGTTTTGAATTGGAAGGTACCTCAGAGATAATATATTCCAACCTCCTCGTTTTGTGAATGAGGACTCTGAATCCAGAAAAGTGCAGTGACCTGCCAAAGGTCTTACTACTTGGTTAGTAGCAGAGTTAGAAATAGACTCCAGCCCCCAGGTGCTCAAATCCCAGGCTCCTTCTACTCACAGCCCTATAAGGAGCTCTTCGTTGTGGCTGGGATTGCTCATCAAGTGGAATACACATGAGCGTTTCCTCTATCAAGACACCCTGTTTCCATGTGAAAGTACACGCAAAGTTGGGCTCATATCTGCTCTTGAATGTCTCACTTCCCTTCCCAAATTGCTCCCTGTAAAACTATTCCATTAATTAGCCATCATCACAGTCTTCCCTGGGTACTGTTACAAGCACTAAAAAGGCAAAGTCCTTCATCTTCCCCTTCTATTTAACTTCATCTTTTGACCAGTTTCTAATAAAAATATGCCAGAACACATATTATTTTTTGCCAAGAATGTATAAGGCTTCTATATGCGTAGGATTGTGAAAGGACTAAATCAATTGTTTTCACCAGGGGGAAGTCTGTCCTTCAGGGAATATTTGGCAATGACTAGGGATATATTTTTTCATTGCCACAACTTGGGGTGTGCTGCTAGGATTTGGTGGGTAGAGACCCCCAAAAGATTAATAGTGCCACCCAAAAAACTCCAGGACTAACTATAATTTAGTCTCTAACTAAAAAATAGCAACCAAACATTCATGAAGTGAGGAGGAATAATTCAGTTCTAGACTCGGTAGTTCAAGATTTAGAGTCACAATTTCAAGCCTTACTGTAACATTTACGTTATTTGTGACTTTTGGAAAATCATTTAAGCATTTGGGGCTTCAGTTTTCTTATCTCTAAAACAAGGCTATTAGTATTATAACTAACCTAATTATTTCATGGGGCTATTGTATCAAAAGAGATCATGCTTGTGAAAATACTTTGACAACTGGAAATAACTATATAAATATAAGCCACAGTTACCATTATTCTTTATAACACTACTTTTTGCCAAATATAGGCAGACATACTCCACATTTGTTAACCTGCCACTGAACTTTCAGAAGTGTCCACCTGGATCCCAGCAAGCCACACCACCATCCAAGCCAGGAAATCCATATTATCATTGGTCTTTTCTTTTTCTCGCTCCCCAGTTTGTCACTGAGTCCTATGGAATCTGTATTTCTTTCTTTTGAAAAGAAATTCAATGCAGGGTTAGAAATCGGAATTAACATCCCTCCAAGGCACTCGCCGAGGAATTTGATGTTGAATCCCTGGCTGATATCCCAGCACGCTTATGTGCTGTGTCGTCTCCTCTACCTCGGGCTCTCCTCCTACTCCTTGAGATTTCTTCTCGTTTTCTTTGGGAGGGAAGAGGTTCCTGGAGGCTCCGTAACAAGTCCACTGTTTCCTGATACCTTACCACCATCGGTTTTGGATATAGACCTTCTCAGACCCAGCTGGCTCATTGTTTTCAAGTGAGAAACAGAATATGAGATCATCACCTGAAGTCTAGCGAGAGGTGGCTTCATTTTGTCAAAGTTATCCTACCTAGCTCCTTAAGTCCCCAACTAGAGAATTTGAGAAACTCTGGTACATCTTTCTGGAAAACACGAGATAATTGGCCAAACTGGGAATGCCTGCCATACACGTATACATAGAGGGTATCATAATGTATGACTTTGTGTGGAGTTTTTGCTTTGTGTACACTTATATGAACTCCTACTTATACAAAAAACTTACTATGGCTTAATTACCATCCAAAAAGTGTTTTGTTTATGAAATGATTTTTAGTAGTGTAATAAAGACTGTCACAGTACAACTAAAACATATTTTGATTTACAAACAACTGTTTGAAAGGAAGGTCTTCTCTGATGTTTCCAGTGGTACCCATGGCATGGAGGGAAAGAGACTAGGTGGCAGAATTGTACAAACACACACTGATGGATACAAATTAGTTCACAGAACCAAGCTCGGTTTTGAAATCTATAGTCGTTCATTGTTTACAGCAGGGGTGGCGAACAAGGTAACAAAAAACATCTGACTGAGCATGTTATATTATGTGTTTAATATATTATTGTTAAAATTATATGCTTTTGTGTGAGTGTTTGTCTGTTTTGGCAGGTCACTGTGTGGTGTGGCTCTCTGACTCTCACAGTTTAAAATTTCGGCGCTTTGTGTCAAACTTGTTCGCCACCCCTGCCCTTGATGGCCTTTTCTTCCCTAATTGCAATGGCTAAAACTTCCATTACAATGTTAAAGAGCAATGGAGACAATGGGCAGCCTTGCCTGGTTCCTGATCTAAGTGGAAATGATTTCAATTTAACTCCATTCAATACGATATTGG
>CAUYPK010073049.1:0-15928 GCA_963574355.1 Loris lydekkerianus | reverse complement strand
GACAACCTGTAGGAGACTGAAACTGGACCCCCACCTTTCACCATTAACAAAAATTGATTCTCACTGGATAAAAGATTTAAACTTAAGACATGAAACTATAAAAATACTAGAAAAGAGTGCAGGGAAAACACTTGAAGAAATCGGTCTGGGAGAGTATTTTATGAGGAGGACCCCCCGGGAAATTGAAGCAACTAAAAAGCTTCTGCACAGCCAAGAGCACAGTAAGTAAAGCAAACAGACAACCTTCAGAATGGGAGAAGATTTTTGCAGGTTATGTTTCCGACAAAGGTCTGATAACTAGAATCCACAGAGAACTCAACCTAATCCATAAGAAAATAACAAATAACCCCATTGCTACATGGGCAAGAGACTTCAACAGAAACTGCTCTAAGAAGACAGGCACATGGCCTACAAACATATGAAAAAATGCTCACCAAACAACAACATATGAGATCTAGGATGCACCTTCAAGCCTATGGATCAACCAACTTGATGATACGTCTTAAAATCAGTGCATCTTCATATTTATTTACAGTATTTGAAAGGTAAACAGTCATAACTGATTTGAAGGAATAGGCTTGTTCTTTGAACATTTATACTGTTTACATTTTTTGAAAAATGTCTATGTAGTTCCTTTGCCCACTTTTTAATAAAATTGTTTGTTTACTTGCTATAGAGCTGTTTGAGTAGCTTACACATTTTAAATGTTAACTTTTTATTACAGACATTTCTTGAAAGTATTTTCTTCCAATCTGTAGCTTGTCTCTTCACACTATTCATAGTATTCTATGTTGTACAGAAGTTTTTTATTTCACATTTGTGTATCTTTGCTTTTTCTGTATGACTTTATTGGCAGAATCTAAATATCATTGCCCTCATCAATGCCGTGTAGCTTTTTCCTATATTTTTCTTCTAGAAGTAATTAATATTTGATTTATTTTTGAATATGGTATGAGATAAGGGAGATAAAATAAATGTAATATTTTGTATATCTTTCCATTTATATCAAAAATAAAAAATTAAAGAAAATAAATTGAGTGTTGATACTTATTGGTAACTGTTAATCTTAAAAACATTATTCTAAGACATAAAGAACCGTATATTGGATAATTCAATTTTCAGAAATCTCCAGAATAGGCAAATCTATACAAATGAAAAATTGATTAGTTGTTGCTTTTAGCTGGGATGGGTAGAAGGATTGGGGATGATATCTAAGTGTTTGGGAGTTTCTTTTTTGAAGTAATGAAAGTGTTACAAAATTTATTGTGGTGACGTATGCACAACTATGAATATATGTGCAATGCTAAAGGCTATTGTATTGAACACTAAAAGTGGACAAATTGTATGATATGTGAGTTATATCTCAGTGAAACTGGAAATTTTTTAAAAAAAATAAAGACAAAGGCAATAGATTATGTAGAAAGCATTCTGGAAGATCTACTTTCTTAAATGAATTCTCATGCAGCATTAACAGTCCAGGAATTCTTAATTGCTGTCTGGAGTCACTACCATGACTAACCCAATCAGTGAGTCGAAATCTTAAAGAACTTAGAAACAAGAAAATGAGAGAACTGGATCACTGATCATATAACCAAAGAAGTATTTTAATTAGTATGTTCTTCATTTTATGATAAAATGTTAATATCCCTTTAAACTTTAGAAAATAAACTTTGAGAATTTTGTGTTAGATTATGTTAAATGAATAAGAGTTCTGAGGACCATTGATACTCTTCTATAATCAATTTTCCATAGTGCCCTCGATATGTCATTTCAAACAAAGTCTGTTCATGCAATTTCCTCTGTTTAAAATCTTTTTTTTTGTTCTTTTACTTGGCTTCAAGACTGCCCATTGTCACTAACTATCTTTCCACATTTACATCCCAAACACCCACCAAGGCAGTATATTGTTTAGTTCAGAACTTTACAAAAGTTTTTGGTCAGATAATATTCTTTTATTCAAAGGAGGAATTCATATATGTGTTGAACTCAAAGAAAATTAAAATTCAGCATAGCAAAACTTGCGAAATGTTAATGACGCAGGTCTTAGTAGAAAAATTATAGTGCTAACACTTAAGGGGAAAACAAGGGAGAAAGCTCTTAAATTGTTAAGCTCAGTTTACAAATTACGAATCTAGCAATATAAGTTCAAATTGACCTCAAATTAGAGAGAATAAAGAAAAATACTCAGGATATCAAAAATTAATAAAGCAAAAGTGGAAAGAATGAATCGGTAAAGAAAACTCAGGAAATCATCAAATTCTGTTTTCTCATCTGCTGCTGAGGACGGGAACGCTAAGAGGAAGGAGGAGGAGGAGGGGAAAGAAGGAAGATGAGAAGGAAAGGAGCCCTGTTTGTCCCCTTCACTTAGTCACAGCGATTTTTTTGAAAAGTGACACATGGTAGGAACTCAGTAAGTATTTGGTGAATAAATGAATTTATATTTCATAGACTATTTTCTAATTAAGAACATCCTTTTCCTAAGTAAATTATGTGAGACATTAAAGAAAAACCACTTTGTGTTCCAGGTATGTTGCTGGAGCAGGAGTTTTTTTTTTTTCCACTCTGACAAACTAAACTATGGTTTTGACACAATAATGATTTTGCTAAATTTTCTGATCTGTTGTTTTCTGGCACAATGTGTATTGCAAATGCTGAGAACACACAGAACAAAATGAAGGCTATTCTTAAGTATGCACTACATGAAAAGATGAACAGTGCTTGCAGAAACACGTATCTAAACTTGATAACTTACCAAGCAAGCAGGTGTTTATTTTAACTCAATGTTTGGCCTCTATTTGCCTATCATGGTTATCACATTACAGATGGAGCCAACAAAAAATAGTTTATTGCTTGCACAATGCACGCACATGTGCATAATTACATACACAAACGAAGGTTCATGTTACCTAGAAAATATACTCTTTACATAACATATATTAAAATGAATGTATTTTCCTATTAGTTCTTATTTTTGAATTCTACTTTTTAATAATCTATGCATATTTTATTTCTAAGAAGTAATTTTCTTTCTGTGGGAGAGAATAAATGAGACATTTATTTTCAGGAAAATAAAATGTGTAGAGGAAAAATAACATAAACATAGTTCACCATCTAGCTTGGCTCTCTGAATATCATTTGCATGGTTATAATAATGAAATAACTGGATATTTGTGTAAACAACTTTATTTTTTATTTCAACAGACTTAGGTGCATATGTGTTTTTGTGACATGGATACGCTGTATAATGCTGAAGACAGGGGTCTTAGTGTACTTGTCACCAGAATTGTGCCCATTGTACTTGGTAGATTTTTTTTTTAAGATACTCATTTCTCTATCTTTGGTTGTTAATTTTAGCTAGTGTTTTTTCAAATCTACAGATATCCACCATATTCAGTGTTATGTGGACTAAACTTAGAAGTACATTTATTCAAATAAACACATGTATTTTAAATGAAATATTATCTTTAAAACATTTTGAGTAACCTAAAATATTAATACCATCGTAGCCATAAAATTTTATCTTCAGTCATTCCATAAAGAAACTAGCCTGTTGGTATTTTGTCCCAAAAGTCATACTTTACAGTAAAATATAGCTTTTTGTAAAAATGTTTAAACTGTAAAAGTAAATAGAATAAAATGCACAGCAGTTAAGAGCCTAGAAGATGCTTAATTTTGTAAATTATTACATATCTCATTTAACCATAGTGCAATCACACATCAGCATAGTATTTTCTGAAAATACTTGATGACATATGAAACATATTTCCCCTGGAAATATTCCACTAGGTGGTAGTATATCCTTTACTCTTCATTGAAATTGAATCAACATTTTAAGACTATAATTTGAATTTGTCTATTTCAATTGTGATAAATCAAGGAAATCAAATTATAGTTTCAGTTTTGTTTCCTTTCTCAACCTGCTCAATATTCTATAAGACATCCTATTTCTTTTATTTAATGTTTTCAGGAGACTACTAAAGATGTGTGAATTAAATACGTCTATAGTGGTTAGTCTTGTTCGGGTTTGAAGAAAATATGAAGATCACTGAGTTTCTTAATAACTTGAGAGTGATCTAGACAACTTTTATTGCCCCATATTGAAATTACGTCACTTTGTGTGAGTGGATTATTTTGATACTTAAATTTTAACTTACAGGCTTCTTACACAACACTACTCCTAAAATAAATTCCCCTTCTACAAAGGCTTTCCTTGGTGAGAAGGATCAACATTTTAGGACTTTCAGGAAAGCAGAAAATAAAATGCGATAGAATTTATTTTTCAAATAACAAAGCATTTTAAAAGGATATTAGTGAGTTATTACTTTTCCCCCCTGCTCTTTTCCTTAAACAGTGTTTACACTAATTCTTAGGTAATCCTGAAAGTATCTATGCCATGTTGATATTTTAAAAACTTACCAGATGTATACAGCATCTTATACAGTGTCTCTGGAAATCTGATTTATTTCTATGAATTTACTTACTGCGTCAAATTAAACATTCTTAACATGAAGTATTGACAAATTATTAGGGAGTTAATTCTCAAATACTACTGGTAGATATATACACCAGAATTAGCAATCTAGAGGCCAATGGACTGTATGTTTGTATTTTCCAACCATTAATAAGCATTGAATATATATTTTCCAAAGAAATATTCAGAAGAATGTGAACAAATAGCTATAAATATGTCTAGTACACTATTACTTATAGTAGTGAACCATGTTGTGCAATCTAAATATCCAATAATATGAGAATAAATCAGACAATCACAAAATAAATAACTATTAAAATTCTATTCGATAAGAATATTTATCAACATGGAAATGTGTATTTTTAAAAATTGATTTAAACTTATTAAACATTAAGTAAATTACTTTTGTAAAAACATACTGATGTGTTTTATACCTATATATGCATCTAAAGCTGTATGTATAACATCGTACCTTTACATCTTTTTTGATATCCTAAAAAAATATAAACATTAGGTAGGAGGTGCCTGCGGCTCAAGGAGTAGGGTGCCGGACCCAGCTCCAGCCAAAAACTGCAAAAAATACATATATATAAACATTAGGAAATAATTTCAATGGCTAATATTTCTGAATAATAAGAATATATAAGATTTTTTTGTTCAATACCTATATTTAAAATACAGTTAAAATCCATAATTATGTAATCATATATATTAGTTTATTTTGTCCTTTTGTTTGGAAATTATTACTAGCAAACATTTATAAACACCTCATTGCCCGTAATACCGGTCTACTCCATGTATTGGATACGTGTGTCTCAAATCACACAACTTACTTACTTCAGCATCTCCATAAGACATGGGAGGAGCTACAAGCAGAGATACTTGACAATTTTCAAGGTGAGAAGACATGAGAGGGGAAGGCAATAGGAAAATTGTTATTCTCACTACTATTTTATAACACATATTATTTCCTTTTATCAGTTATCATTTTTGATTTCATATAAAATATATTCACAAAGTAATGTTTATCAAGAAAAACCCGAGTGTAAGCTTTGTTTCTTTTGTTGCAATTGTCATTTATTTTTTGATAACCTATTTAATGCATCTTTTTTGAGTGCTTGCTTATGAAATAGAATATCCCCCACATCTCATTTTATATTCATATTCTTTTTACAAAATTATCTTGGTTTTTTTCTACACAACATCAAGACCACAGTCTTAAGTTCAGTTCTCAATGTGCTCTTCATGTCATTAGTTGTCATAGCTACGCGATAATCCACTTTTATTAGAAACAGTGTTATTTGAGTATTTCGATGTCAGTCATTATACCAAAGGCTTCACATTTCTTATAAAGTATACACTACATTTTCAACTTCTTTTTTTGTTACAGTAAATAGGATGTTGTTTCCTATTGGGGAGCATAGTAAGTCATTTTTCTGCATACAATGTTGTTACATTTTTAAACCACATTTTAATTGACAAGTTACTCTAGAGAGGACAGTATCTAAGTGAAATAGAAAATAACAATTTGTAAAAGTAGTAACTCCTTTTTTGCCCTTCTATTTCAACCAAACCATCTGCCTGATTGAAATAGGAGATCGTTGACGTTCAGAAATAAATATCGCACCCTTCACAGTTCGTTCTCCCAAATGTCCTCAATTCTTATGGTATAAGAATAAGAATCTTCCATCCTTATTATAACCTTCATTCTTTTAAATCTTTCTCATACTTTTCAGTTTGGGTTTTGAATATATTGGATTGTCCATTGAACATTGCATTACTTTCCCCCTGCATCATAATTTTTCTAAAATTGTTAAAGCCCTTAGTAACCCATGGTCACATATCCAGAGAAACAAGTTAGAGCAATATCTCCAAGAACCTGATGCATTTTTACTTTTGTTAGGATTTATGTCACACTGAAATCTAAATAATTACATACTTAAAAAATGGAAGTTATTGTTAGAAATCTAGTTAATGTCTACATAATTTTATAAAGGTTTACAAAACAGTGTTTAACTTTTATCAGTCTCAAGATCTACCTTTACAATTACAGTATTTGCAGTAGTTTCTTCTAGAAAGTAGGCTAACCCGTGGGCACAATTTCTATATGTCTGGAGACAGCTCTGTCAAAACCACTGAGAGTGATTCTCCCTCTTTCTCCTCTTCTCTCAAAATAATAGCAAATAAATAACTCAGCAATAGATCAGATCACACTATTTGTTAAGTCAGCTGAAGCAAGCTGGGTTGCTTTTTCATGAGCCATTTATTTTAGTTGAATTCTACTCAATTCTTCCCCACCCTGAATTTTATGTTTATAAGAGGTTAAGGGAGTTATTGGAGTATCCAGACATGAGATCTAACTATATCTGTTTCTAGAAATTCAAAGATACGTGCTAGTAAGTAAAATTTTCAAATAATTTTTTTACCTGAAAAAATAAAGTCGCAATTGCTTATAATTTATTCAGCAAATAGTCGTAAAGTATGGCATGAGTATTTGTACTTTACAAAGCACGATGTTAAAACAACCTTAAAAGCAAAGTATAAAAAGTTCTTTCTTTGTATGAATTTGTATAGAGGTGTGGACATGGAAATCCTAAAAGATGGGTGATAAGTCCCTCAAGAAATTAGATAGGGCACTACTTCTAGTAGATCCATCGAGCTACTTCTGCGTAGCAATGACTCAGCAAGGCCCAGTCTGAAACTGCCTCTACCTAGATACAGCCAAGGTGGTACCATGCCACTGGCCCGACCCTGTCACGCACCTCTTCCCACGCCTTCTTTCCCCACCCCTTCTCCACAATAAACAAACAAATTAATTAATTAAAAAAAAAATAGAATAACTACAAAAAACAAAAACAAAAACAAAAAACCCAACAGTTGCAATGAATTGGGTGGAACTGATTTGGGGTAGAGTAGTAGTAATGGCCGGTATTGGGCTGGATTAGCCAAAGAACAGGGCCAGATGGAAGGTGGGTCTCTACCAGCCTCTCTCCCCCCTGGTGTGGGCTGAAAGCAGCCCTCTCCAGGGACTTCTCTGACCTCTGCTGACCGTCACTAGAGCTGTTTTCTCATTCTTTTGGATTGGGCTGAGAAAAACAGGAAGAATCATTAAGAGACAGAGCCTTCAGAGCCAGCAAAGTTTTTGGTGATTCTTTTTACAGACACCAAAAGCTTTGTTTGTGCACTGTGACATAGAGTGGGCTTTTCCTGCTGGCCCCCAGAGAAGCCTCTGCCAACCTCCTGGATCTATCCCAGGAGTCATGCCTAGCCTCCTTCCACAGATCCAGTCCCTGTTGTTTTCAATGCTTAAAAAACATACAGTTGGAGGGCTCCTCAGTTGTATACAGAGTCTTTCCCTGAGTGATCATCTGACCCCTTGCTACTCAAAGTATGGTCCACGAACCAGTGATGCTGGAGGTTTATTAGAAATGCAACTTCCAGCCCTTCCCAGCCCACTGCTTCGGAATCTGCATCTTCGCAAGATCTCCAGGGAATTGCTATGCATGTTCAAGCTTGATCAGTGCTGCTTTAACCCATTAAACTATTTTTTTTTTTAATGAGAGATGCCATGTAAACATCCAAGGGGGAAACTGATTTGTTAACTGGGGGCAAGATTAATTTGGCTTAGCAAACATTTGCTGAAAACCTGCTGTACACCCAGCCCTGTGCTAGGCACGGTGGATGAAATCAAAAGCAGGGACTCTGGTCTCTGGTCTTCAGTAATTCTTTATGCTCCTACGCATTGCCTGCCTCACGCCAGGCCTTCAGCAAGTGTTTGGTGAGGGAATCTCTCTCAACCTCCGGACTAGGGCTTCTTCCACAATTACTACGGCTGCCTTCTATGATTACTGGCCTTCTTGAGTAACTTGCAGCACTTTAGATGGAAGCAAAGATGTTATTAATAAGGAAGAATTTAGAGAGTGGGCTGCCTTCTTGGTTTTGCCAGTTCTGGGAACCAGCATCCTAATACTCTAATGATGAGGTAGAGCTTTATGCAATCCAGAAACTCATCTATCACAGAGGGAGAAAGGGGGAGGGTTCTCTCCCAAAATGAGGCAAGCTTTCCAATGGACTATACGTCTTTGAGCAATGCAGGGTATACAGCAGGTGCAAAGAGCCGCGATCTGCTCCGCTCGACAAAGGTCATATCTCTGCAGGTGATCATCCTGTTCTGTCCAGCCCATGTTGTCTCTTTTTTCCTTGAATGGCTTCAGTATCGATTCAACATTAGCTTAAAGTAATGTTTAGAATCTGTGCTGATTTCTAAGGAAAGCTTTTGGTGTCCCTTATCCAGTCATCAGCCTGGTGACAGCAGTTCAGCCGCACTCTTGTTCGTAATTCACGTTCAGTGTCTGTGTCTGGGCTTCCGTTGGCCGCTGAGTTATTTCTGGGAGCTCAAGATTCTTCCATTATTGTGGGGGTTTTAACCCTCTTTGCATGGAAGGAGTCACAGACCTCTTTGTGTCTGACTTAAAAACGACTTTTCCTCTTGGAGGAACAAATGCTCTCCCACGACACATTTCTCTGCAACAATGCTTTTTTGCATTAGTAACTTGGGATGTCACTATTAAGATTTGTAAGTGATGGCTTGTGATCCTCTCCTCTTTACTAATTTTTATTGGTCTTGTCAAATATTTTAATAATTACATCTTTAAAATACATTGCACTGCAATTTCCTAAAGCAAAAGAAAGTGATAAGAATTTCCAGCGGCATTACTCTTGGCAAAGTTAGAAGCAAGAATTAGGGATTCTACTAACCTCTGCTGACCTTCAGGCTCTGTCTGTTAATGATTCTTCCTGTTTTTCTCAGCCCAATCCAATTTTTTGCATTTGCCAATTCAATTGCATCCAGAATGAGTACAATAGTCTTCTTAATAATAGAAAAAAGTAGCTGAATTTTGGTTGATTTCTTACTATATGCCCAGCACTATTATCATCTCGTCAGTAGGGATTATATCATTGAATTACTACTATTATATAATGTTATGAGATGGGTAACACCCTGTTGAGATTGAGACACTGAGTGACTTAGTAAGTGGTAATGGCTGGACTTGCACTTGGCTGGGTGAACCCCAGAGCATGGGTGGTTATGTTCAATGCAGCAGCTTGCTCCTGGGATGGGATAGTCACTCTGGCTTTCAGTGTTATGTTGCTGAAGATTTGTTCCCACTAAGTCTTTTATTGTTAGGTCAGTATTTCAGTTGTGTATTGTTGCATAACAAATAGCGCCAAACATAGAGGCTTAAAACAATCAATTGTCACCACTGTTGCCTAGCTGGATGGTTGTTTTGCTAGTCTTGCTTGGGGTCTCTCCTGGGGATATAGTCAGAAGGTGGTGGGGCAGGAATGTCCAAGATGTATCCATTAATATGTCTTGTGCCTTGAGGGGGTGACCAGAAAGATGGGCTCAGCTGGTTTTCTGGGAAGACTGAGGCTTTTCCCTCGCCACATGGTCTCTCGGTGTCGACTGCCCATCACTGTCTGGGATCAGACTTAATCCCTGGTAGCTCAGAGTGGAAAAGCAGAAGCTGCCAGGCCCCAGTGAGGATCAGGTTTAGAACGGGCACTGCCTCACTTCTTCCCTCTCTTTTTGGTTGTATCAAGTCACAGAGCCACCCCAGATTCAACGTGGGAGTGAACTACCCCAGGACGTGAGTGCTGGAGGCCTGGTTCTCTTGGTCTCAGGGTGGGAGACTGTCCTATAGTGCTTGCCAGTGTGATCCACCTGGCATCTGATCATGGTTTGACACCTGGCGTGGTAGCTCCAGAGAAAATATGTGGATTAAAACCCCAGGTATTGGGATTTTGTGATATGGGCTAATCTTACTGGAGTTAGATGATATCTCAAAGTAGTTTGTAGGATACTTTCTATAGTGGTTAACCCATCATCAGGTACTCTCTCTGGAGCCTCCTCTCTCCTGCTCTCCCCACCCTTCTGCATGAACTCTGCCGCTCCACTCCACACTGGATGTGGTTTATGCTTTCCCCTCATCTTCACCCTGGGAATTTCCTCTGCCTGCCTCCCTGAGTTAGATCACCTATTTCCTAATTTTATCTCTCTTTCTTTTTGTATTCTCCTGTTTGATGAAGAAACTAATGATACCGGAATTTCATTTTCAGTAGGTTCTTGTTCTTGATGATTTGAAGAATGAATCCATGGACCACAGATCAGTGGTAAGACAGGATTTACTTACAGAAAAGAATATAAAAACACCAAAGCTTCTAGCAGAGAGAACCCAGGTGGGGATAAAGCTCTCTCGCTCCCCCTCTCTATCTCTCTTGGAGCTCTTTGTCCAGGGGTATATATGGTCGCTTGGGGTCCTCTATAGTTACATTTAGCAGAACTCAGTTGATACTTCTAGGGGGCAAGGGTCCTCTGTAATTACATTTAGCTGGAACTCAGCAGCAAATGAATGGTTATAATCCCTTTTACTCCCAGGCCTAGGAAACTTACATGAAATGGACCAGGCCTAGGAAATTGGGGGTTTCCCTATTCAGGGACAAGTGCAAGGGGAGGGAGAACTAAGGTGCTGGTGTCTCCCCAGCGATTGTCTGGCCGCTCCGGCTACTGGAGCCTCCTCTAGGGCGCCTCTGCCCACCCTCCGGCCCAGTGGTTCCTCTGCTGGCTGCTGGGGCACAAACACCGCCAGGGCTGAGGTGGCAGGTCCAGCCCTCAGCTCCACCGAGGTGGCTGGGGAGCCACCTGTCCCGTACCACTAGTATCTTCTAACAGCTTCCTAAGAAAGAGTTCCTAAGAGGGAAAAGTTTATTCCCGTGTGTAGTGGCCAGTGGTTATTCAGGCTGCCCCCAGATTTCGAACATTGCCCTCCCATTGTTTTAACTGTTTCCCACATAACTTCTGCATTCAGAAGATAGTTCCAGGTCATTTTCCAGTTGCTAGTCTGTAGACATGTGGTTTTGATTCTAACAGTCAATTGTGTCTATACCAGATTCAAACTCTGGATCCAGAAGTGAATTATTTGGGAAATAGGCAGGGCCTGAAGCTTCTGGGCAAGGCAGAAGCTCCAGAAGCTTTGCTAGCATAGCTCTGAGCAAGGCAGCACAGCAGGGCTCTGGAGCCCCACCTGGGACCACAGCCTCTGACTTGGCAACTCCCCCATGACAGCAGCAGCCATACGTCAGAACTGGCAGTGGTGGCAGCCGCCTCTTAGTTTGGTGGCTTTTGCCAGGACAGCAGAGGGTCCCTTGGGGGCAGCGCTGTGCTGTTTCTCCCAGGAGCCCCGTCTGTTTGCTCCCCAGGGCTGTGAGCTCTCCCTGCCTTGTCTTCAGTCCTTTTGGCTTCAACGTTCTAAGAGCAATTTCTGCCTTAGTAAGCTAACCTGGCCAATATGGCTTGTACGCCTAAAGATGTCCCTATTTTTCTGCAAAGCATGACTGATTAACCAATCAGTTAAGAGAGCTGCTTAAGAGAGCTGCATATGAAGTGCTGTTGGGTAATTCTAACTCAGAAACTATTTTCCTTAAAAATCTGAAGCCATTTTCCCTGAGTCATTGTATCTGATTTGCTTTCTCTCTCCAAAGATTTTTCTTTGTTTTAATCTCAAAGTAGTATTTATTCTTAAACATTTTTTTTTTCTCATTTTTGTGCTATCAAATCCACAAAAAGTCATGTTTTAGAGAGTGGGAGTTCTACATGTTGTCTTCTGAGCAATAGCTTGTTTCCTGACTTCATTCTCCCCATTTCCTTATCATCATAAGCAAAACTTTCACCACGAATATATATAAAAATATAATTAAATGAGCTTTTAGTGCACATAAAAAGGATCCTGGCAAGTCTTTCAATATTCTCATGTTTGACTATTCTACACTGTTTCAAGAAAACACACATGAAAGTAGATACCTGCCTTATACCCAAACAGACTTTAGGGTATAGGCATTAGATCCCAAAGGGGTGGTTGATGGTGGGTCTTTCCTCCTCTGAAGGATATTTCACTCAGTTGGTGAGAGGATGCGACGCTGGGTTTGGGCCTGAAAATAGAAGGAAAGGGTGGCAGGTAACATTGAGACCATGAAGTTCCTGATACCAGCATCCAAAGAGCCACAGTTGGGAGCTGAAAAAGATTGGTGTGGACCTTCTTATCTGAGCCCAGAATTAAAGGATTGAAATACCCCTCCATGGAACTAGAAGAAGCATTGTATCCTGGACAGGGGGGAATTGGTGGAAGACCAGCCTCAGCTGACCACTTAGGACCATATTTAAACCCCAGCAGAAATAGCATCAGTGTGGAGGAAGCCACTCCCAAGCTGCTTGGGCTTCAGCACCTTTGGTATGACTGTGCACTCTGAACCAATCAGCTTTAGTATGGTTGCTATGATTTCAAGACTTAAGGGAGCACAGCCAGCTCCAAAGTAGTGAGACAGGAATACACAGGACTCCCTTCTTAGATTTATTTATTTATTTAATTAAATCATAGCTGTGTATATTAATGTGATCATGGGGCACCATACACTAGTTTCATAGAGCGTTTGACACATTTTCATCACCTGGTTAACATAGCCTTCCTGGCATTTTCTTAGTTATTGTGCTAAGACATTTACATTCCACATTTACTAAGTTTCAAATATACCCTTGTAAGATGCACTGCAGGTGTAATCCCACCAATCTCCCTCCCTCTACCCACCTTTCCCCTCCCTCCCCTCCCTTTCCCCCTTCCCCTATTCTTAGGTTGTAACTGGGTTATAGCTTTCATGTGAAAGCCATAAATTAGTTTCATAGTAGGGCTGAGTACATAGGATACTTTTTCTTCCATTCTTGAGATACTTTACTAAGAAGAATATGTTCCAGCTCCACCCACGTAAACATGAAAGAGGTAAAGTCTCCATCTTTCTTTAAGGCTGCATATTATTCCATGGTGTACATACACCACAATTTATTAATCCATTAGTGGATCGATGGGGACTTAGGTTCTTTCCATGATTTAGCAATTACGAATAGGGCTGCAATAAACATTCTGGTACAAGTATCTTTGTTATGGTGTGATTTTTGGTCTTCTGGGTATATGCCTAGTAGAGGAATTATAGGATTGAATGGCAGATCTATTTTTAGATCTCTAAGTGTTCTCCAAACATCTTTCCAAAAGAAATGCATTAATTTGCATTCCCACCAGCAGTGTAGAAGTGTTCCCTTTTCTCCACATCCACGCCAACATCTCTGGTCTTGGGATTTTGTGATATAGGCTAATCTTACTGGAGTTAGATAATATCTCAACGTAGTTTTGATTTGCATTTCTCTGATGATTAAAGATGATGAGCATTTTTTCATATGTCTGTAGGCTGTGCACCTGTCTTCTTCAGAGAAGTTTCTCCTCAAATCCCTTGCCCAGCCTGTGATGGGATCACTTGTTCTTTATTTGCTTATACGTTTGAGTTCTCTGTGGATTCTGGTTATTAAACCTTTGTCGGATACATAACTTGCAAATATCTTCTCCCATTCTGAGGACTGTTTGCTTGCTTTACTTACTGTGTTCTTGGCTGTGCAGAAGCTTTTTAGTTTGATCAGGTCCCAATAGTGTATTTTTGAAGCTGCTTCAATTGCCCAGGGAGTCCTCCTCATAAAATACTCGCCCAGACAGATTTCTTCAAGGGTTTTCCCTGCATTCTCTTCTAGTATTTTTATAGTTTCATGCCTTAAGTTTAAATCTTTAATCCAGTGAGAAGTCTATCTTAGTTAATAGTGAAAGGTGTGGGTCCAGTTTCAGTCTTCTACAGGTTGCCAGCCAGTTCACCCAACACCATTTGTTAAATAGGGAATCTTTTCCCCACTGAATGTTTTTAATTGGCTTGTCAAAGATTAAATAACGGTAAGTAGCTGGATTCATCTCTTGGTTCTCTATTCTATTCCAGACATCTACTTCTCTGTTTTTGTGCCAGTACCATGCTGTTTTGATCACTATCGATTTGTGGTATAGTCTGAGATCTGGTAACATGATTCCTCCTGCTTTGTTTTTATTTCTGAGTAATGTCTTGGCAATTCAAGGTTTTTTCTGATTCCATATAAAACGAAGTATTATTTTTTCAAGATCTTGAAAGTATGACAGTGGAGCTTTAATAGTGATTGTGTTAAAATTATATATTGCTTTGGGTTGTCTGGACGTTTTAACAATGTTTATTTTTCCCAGCCATGAGCATGGTATGTTTTTCCATTTGTTAACATTTTCAGCTATTTCTTTTCTTAGAGTTTCATAGTTCTCTTTATAGAGATCTTTCACGTCTTTTGTTAGATATACTCCCAGATATTTCATCTTCTTTGGCACTACTGTGAATGGGATAGAGTCCTTAACTGTTTTTTCAACTTGACTATTGTTGGTATATATAAAGGCTACTGATTTATGAATGTTGATTTTGTATCCTCAGACACTGCTGTATTCCTTGATCACTTCTAAGAGTTTTGTAGTAGAATCTCTAGTGTTTTCCAGATACACAATCATATCATCTGCGAAGAGCGAAATCTCTAATCTCATCAATCAGAAATGACAAAGACAAAATAACAACAGACCCCTCAGAAATTAAAAAAAATCCTCAATGAATACTACAAGAAACTTTATTCTCAGAAATATGAAAATCTGGAGAAAATTGACCAGTACGTGGAAGTACGTCACTTTCCAAGACTTAGCCAGAATCAAGTGGAAATGTTGAGAGGCCCATATCAAGTTCTGAAATAGCATCAACCATACAAAACCTCCCTAAAAAGAAAAGCCCGGGACCAGATGGTTTCACGTCAGAATTCTACCAAACCTTTAAAGAGGAATTAGTACCTACATTACTCAACCTGTTTCAAAAGGTAGGAAAAGAAGGAAGACTACCCAACATGTTCTATGAAGCAAACATCTCTCTGATCCCCAAACCAGGAAAAGACCCCCCCCAAAAGAAAATTATAGACCAATATCACTAATGAATATAGATGCAAAAATATTCAACAAGATCCTAACAAACAGAATCCAGCAACACATCAAACAAATTATACATCACGACCAAGTCGGTTTTATCCCAGGGACTCAAGGCTGATTCAATATTTGTAAATCTATAAGTATAATTCAGCACATTAACAAGTTCAAAACCAAAGACAATATGATTCTCTCAATTGATGCAGAAAGAGCTTTTGATAATATCTAGCATCCATTCATGATCAGAACACTTAATTGGTACAGAAGGGACATTTCTCAAACTAATAAAGGCCATCTACAGCAAACCCACAGTCAACATCATATTGAATAGAGTTAAATTGAAATCATTTCCACTCAGATCAGGAACCAAACAAGGCTGCCCACTGTCTCCATTGCTCTTTAACATTGTACTGGAAGTTTTAGCCACTGCAATTAGGGAAGAAAAGGCAATCAAGGGTATCTCTTGTGATTTTCAGGACCCCTACCCCCAAAATTCATTATGCCAAAAATGAGAACTGAGCATGAGAACTGGGTCTCACAAGCCATCCTCTCC
>CAUYPK010073045.1:0-20783 GCA_963574355.1 Loris lydekkerianus | reverse complement strand
CTCAGCAATAAAAACAAAGCAGGAGGAATCACGCTACCAGACCTGAGACTGTACTATAAATCAATAGTGATCAAAACAGCATGGTACTGGCACAAAAGCACAGAAGTAGATGTCTGGAACAGAATAGAGAACCAAGAGATGGATCCAGCTACTTACCGTTATTTGATCTTTGACAAGCCAATTAAAAACATTCTTTGACAAGCCAATTAAAAACATTCAGTGGGGAAAAGATTCCCTATTTAACAAATGGTGCTGGGTAAACTGGCTGGCAACCTGTATAAGATTGAAACTGGACCCACACCTTTCACCATTAACTAAGATAGACTCTCCCTGGATAAAAGATTTAAACTTAAGACATGAAACTATAAAAATACTTGAAGAAAGTGCAGGGAAAACTCTTGAAGGAATCGGCCTGGGTGAATATTTTATGAGGAAGACTCCCCAGGCAATTGAAGTAGTATCCGAAATACACTACTGGGACCTGATCAAACTAAAAAGCTTCTGCACAGCCAAGAACATAGTATGTAAAGCACGCAGACAGCCCTCAGAATGGGAGAAAATATTTGCAGGTTATACCTCCGATAAAGGTCTAATAATCAGAATCCACAGAGAACTCAAACGTATTAGCAAGAATAGAACACGTGACCCCATTTCAGGGTGGGCAAGGGACTTAAAGAGAAACTTCTCTAAAGAAGACAGACGCACAATCTACAAAAACATGAAAAAAAGCTCATCATCCTTAATCATCAGAGAAATGCAAATCAAAACTCCTTTGAGAGATCACCTAACCCCAGTAAGAATAGCCCACATAACAAAATCCCAAAACCAGAAATGTTGGCATAGACGTGGAGGAAAGGGCACGCTTCTACACTGCTGGTGGGAATGCCCACTAATACTTTCCTTTTGGAAGGATGTTTGGAGAATAATTAGAGACCTAAAAATAGACCTGCCATTTGATCCTATAATTCCTGTACTAGGTTTATACCCAGAAGACCAAAAGTCACAATATAACAAAGACATCTGTAGAATGTTCACTGCAGCCCAATTCATAATTGCTCAGTCATGGAAGAAGCCAAGTGCCCATCAACCCACAAATGGACTAGCAAATTGTGGTACATGTATACCATGGAATATTATGCAGCCTTAAAGAAAATGGAGACTTTACCTCTTTCATGTTTACATGGATGGAGCTGGAACATATTCTTCTTAGCAAAGTATCTCAGGAATGGAAGGAAAAGTATCCAATGTACTCAGCCCTACTATGAAGCTAAATTACAGCTTTCACATGAAGGCTATAACCCAACTATGGCACAAGACTATGGGGAAAGGGCCAAGGAAGGGGAAGGGAGGGGGGAGGTTTGGGTGGAGGGAGGGTAATGGGTGGGGCCACATCTATGGTGCATCTTGGAATGGGTACAGGTGATTGCACTAATGTACATAGCTATGATTTAACAATAAAAAAAAAAAGGAAATTAAAAAAAAAGAATCAGGTTCAGTGGGGGCACTGACATTGACAGAAAGCGGTAAAAAAGAAGTTCATCATCTTTGTTTCCAGCAAAAGAATGGGAATATATATATACGGGCAGAATGCCTGGGACAGGGATCCTTGTCTCCTTAAGACTTTTTGTGGCCTTCACATCCTCTCTTATTGGTGGACAATTAATTCATTTACCAGCTCCCAGGATACCAAAGAGAAGCAGCACCCTGGTGCAAGAGGCAGGTGATAATTTCCCTCTCCTCATCTTGAAATAATCCACATGGGAGGTTGTTATCCAGAATGTTATACAGCAGAATCGGGATGCTGAGAGGAGTTGATGTGTGGCTCTCAATGGGGCATGAAGTTGCAGGAAAAATTTAAAACTTGCCAGGACCAGGGTTGTGGGAGGATTAAGATCAGCTGGGGTGGGTTTCCGAGGCAGTAGGAAGCCAGGGACTGAGAACGCTGGACTCCTGTGTTCCACAGATTGCTCCCAGGATATGTCTGGCTTAATTTCTTTTCTCATTGACAATAGCCGCAGCATTTATAATTGCTACCAGGCAGGAGAGGCCATAACTTCTGGTTCCTCCCTTTCCGGGGAGGGGCATCTTTGAAGCCATGCTCCCTGACAACAGGGGGAGAGGAGCAGGGAGGGAAAGAGAACCCGGGGATCAAATCTCTTAAAGGAGAGGGGCCCCATCCTCTGGGCCAGAGGCCAGCAGAAACCTGTTTTCTCTGGGATGTCTTTCTTCTGAGACAGAGGCCTTTGTAGGAGACAGAGGGGATAAAAATGAAGACGACTGGGTCGCCAGTCATGGGATGGTCGTCTGTGCCAAACCTCTTGTAGGGCAGCTCGGAGAGGGGCCCAGCCACTGTGTGGGGAGGATGGGGAACCTGTGACTCTGAGGCCGATTAATGGGTCTCAGCAGGCAGCAGCGGCTGGCAGGAAAGACCCTGGTGAGGAAGGACACCCTGAAACCAGAAGACCAGACGTTCAAAGGGCTGAAAGAGGAGACCTGGGACTTTGGAAGAAAGGGCTAGACACCCTCTCACACAAACCTCAATTACACTCTATTCCTTTGGTGGTCAGGCTGTCTCAGTGACATGGAACCAGACTCCGCTAAGGAGTAAAGTGAAATTACGGCTTGAAGAAAATAAACTCAGTTACACGAGAGCCCCGAGGGTCTGAACAAGGCACTTCTCTGCGCTTCACTTTTCTCACCTGTAAAATAGGACTAACAAAAAAAGAACTCGCAGGATGATCAGAGGATTGTCGACGCGAGGTAGGAAAAAGCGCAGCGCTAAGGTGTTTTACTACCGAGCGCGCAGGAGGCCCGCGGGTCTGGAAGCGGAACCGACCCGGCTGACCCGCGGTGCCGGGGCTGCGAGCAGCTAATCCGCCGTCAGACAGAGGCGAGCGGCCGGCAAGGCGAGCCTCCGGGGGACGACCTGATGGCTCTCTGCTCCTGGCCCCTCTCCACCAGGGACAGCGGCCTCCGGCGCCCCCACCGCGAGCTTCCGGGTCCTCAGTGACTTGAAGAAAATCAACTCGGTTCCCGGGGCGAGGGCGACATGCGCGTGAGGAGGGAGCGAATTCCCTCAGTCCTAATTATTAGTTATCCCTAAGGGGAGCCCAGCCCCAGGGCTTGTCAAAGGGTTTACCCCTGGATTTCAAAGCGATAAATACCGGGAAAGAGGGAGGGGAGAGGAATGTGAAGGAGACGACGCCCCATGGCCCGCGGGCCACGGATGCAGACGCAGAGCCTCCCGCACCCACCCCGCACCTGTTCCTGCAGCGCTTGGGCACCTCCCCGGGGAGGTGTCAGTCAGGTTAAGTGTTTAGACTCTAGGGGCAGAGGTGTTTTTATTTCGTTTTGTTTTTTAATTAGGGTCCAAGCTGGGGACCCAAATTAGGAGAAAGTTTGAGGTAGGGTCATTGTGCCCAGGACAGGAAGACACTCCTGTCCTGGCAGCTGTCACCTCTGTGTCACCATCTGTCTAGAAAACTGAAAATCAGAAATCTTCCTCCTTTTCTTGAAGACTCCCCGGCCCTCTTCCAGAACCCAGGCATCCCTCTCTGCCTTAGTCCTTCTCTAGAGACCTAATTCTGGTGTCCCTTGGGTACCTTGCATGCCTCCTTTCTGGGACACAAGCCTTCCCTTAGCAGAGAAGGTCTCCAATGGGAGGTTCAGCGAGATCTTCAGGCCTGAGGGATCTCCCAGCCCAACCAGGGCCAGGCAGTTCGGTGATATTAGTTATCAGGGTTGGGGTTAGTGACCATGATATTCTTTCAGCAAAGGGGGATGCCTGAAGCAGCAAATCTCAAGTGGAGTTAAGGTTAGAAGATCAGCAGCCAACTGGGGTGCCTTTCTGGTCCACCAGGATGTTCAGTGAGAGCCAAGGCTGTGTGGATGGTGAGAAGGTTCTGTTGGAACTGACACTTGGGCATGGAGTGGTTTGAGATCAGGGCTTGTGTCCTAACCTAAATATGGGGCATGGCATGTGTTAATAAAGTTGGGTTTAAGTAATTAAGGTTTTGTTTTATTCTGTATCGTATTACCATGTAACAACTCTTGTCGAATTATTTAATTTTAATTTTCCTGTATTTGTGTTTCAAGTGAGAACTATGGCTTACGCTTCTTCATATCGTCAAAAGACTACATAATGGGTGCTTAAAAACATTTATTAACTGACAGATTTTCTCCTCATTTTCTCACCATGCAAATAAATCCAGCATGAATTGAGGCTGGCTTTTATCTAAACCCAGACATAAGCCATTTTAGGAGCAATATGGTCCCCTTCCTGGAGCCTCCAAGGAACTGCAGTCCTGTGCTGCAGCCCCTCCTGCTCAGGATCTTCTATAAGGTGATGGCCAGAGCCAGAAACACCTGTCAGGACTTTTTCCCAACAGTTCAATAACTATAATATCCTTACTCTATAAATATGTTACACTTTATTATAAAAAGACCAATAGAGAAAAGAAAACTATCTGTCATCTGTCCACTCTCCTTTTCCCCTCTGTCCATGAGACATGGAAGAGAAAATCAGAAAGCACACACAGATGAAAGGCCCACCAGGAAGAAAACTGGAATCTGGGTTGAAGTTGTGAGGAAAGAGGATGTGGGCAGGAGACGAGCAAGTGACTTCTAACAGGTGAAGCCAACCTGGCTTTTAATAAAAGAGACAGGAAAATAAATGCCGAGTGGGAACATCATCAGGGAAGGGCTGGGATCAGTGGGTAAGACTGCAGGTTAAACAAAACTCCCCTCCCTGTGTGCCTGTCCACAACCCAGCCAGCCAAACCAGCAGGATGCCCATGGTAAGATGTTTAGAAAAACTAAGGGATTCAGGAAGAAGAGGGAGGCACCATGTAGATGAGAGCTATCTATAATTTTTCTCTAGAATGTTCCTTTCTCCAAGGAATATAAAAGGTAGAAAAGGAAATAAATTCAATTTTTTTCCTAGAGCCTATTTTTTTCATTAAACAAACAAACAAAATAAGAAGGGCAAGGGTCCTGGGAACTCAGACACAAGCCTATTTATACATAAACTCTTAGGTAATAGGAAACAGAAATAATACAGATTGGTCCTGAAACCCAGAGGCTCTGTCCTCAGTCTCCCCACTGTCCATAACTCCCACTCATAAGCCAGTCTGGGACCCTGCCTTCTAAGGTTCTTTTCCTTCCCTTAGCCATGCCCCTCCCAGGACTCAGTGTCCTGCATAAGCCCTCACCCCATATGTCCATCAAACACCTTCTTCTTAGACAACACTTGCTTGGATTATTCCTACTACATTCTCATCTAGCCCCTAAACTTGGGTACTCCTTACTTATCACCTCATTCCTCAACCAGTTCCAATTAAGAACAGAGGGAAGGTCAATACTGCTGTCAGAATTCTGTGCCCCTCACGAAGTCCAGGAAAAAGAACTTGAGATGCCATTTCCTCATACAAAAGAGAGCCAGGGCATGGAAGAGCTGGGGCTGAGCACCTTCTCCATGATCATCGTTGGGAAGGGATCTGGCCCATGCCAAGAGTCTGTTGCTCCATCAAGTAGACTGGGTAGGAATTGGGGCCCCCCTCATCCTCTGAGTCATTGCCATGGGTGTTCTGAGTCAGTGCACGGCGTGTTCGCATCACGTAAGAGACCTGTGATTGGGACAAGAAAGGAGAAATGAGAACCATCTGCTGTGTCACTCACATCTCTGGCCTTTCATCCTCTTCTCCCTGATGCTGGACCCTTGGATTGCTCCTTTCTCAAGAGTCCATCCAAACCTTGGTCCTCCAGCCCCAGAGCCAATACACTAGGTCCCAAACTCATTCTCTAATTCACCCTCCGTGTTATACCCTCTATTCTCACACCCCAGACATTATCTCCACTGCCTTAATTTTCTCTCTTTCACACCCTTTCTTTCTCAACTACAGCTTTCTCCTCAGTTCCAACTTTTTACATCCTATGTCTTTGTTGCCTTTTCCATGATTTTCACCGCTACTTCCCCTCTGTTATCACTTCCCCCACCTCCTGTCATGTCTCTCTAATATCTTTTCAATTCTCTATCCCACAAGAGTCGAGCAGATATTTCCTTGGGGCACCCCTGTTCCTTACCAAGAAGATCAGGCCAAGGAACACCAGGAGGAGAATCACAGCCACCAGAATCACAATAACTATTGCCCATGCAGGAAATGAATCATTCTCCCCCATTTGTCCAGGATGGAGACCTGCCTGTGAGCCAGCTTTATTCTGGTATTGATGACTTTTGTTTCCTATGGTTTCTGAAACAATAGAACTCAGCTCCTTTCCAGATGCAGTGATCGTAAAAGAACCAATGGGCACCAAATGGGTAACCTTAGTTTTATTTAGAGAAGGGGAGGCAGTAGTGATGGATTTGTCTCCTGTAACCTTGGCTGGAGGTCTTATCATCTTTGTGACTGCTTCTGTTTTTTCTTGATTGTCTGTAGACTTTATTGAAGTTTGTATGGTCTCACTAGCCAGGGTGGTCTTTTCTAGGTTTTCTGTAGGCTTTGTTAGGTCTGTTGTGGTTTTCCATAGGATTAATGTGGTCTTCTTTAGGTGTACTGTAGGCTTTTCTGGGGCTTTTGTGGCTTTCTCTGTGGTTAACAGGGTATTTCCTGATTGTTCTGTGGACTTTTCTGGGACTTGTGTCATCTTCTCATGGGCTGATACGGTGGTCTCTTCTTCCTGTTCTGTAGGCTTTGCTGAGGCTTTTATGGTTATCTCATTGGCTGATGTTGACTTTTCTGGGTGTTCCATAGGCTTTACTGCAGATGGTGTGGTCTTCTCATTGGCTGATGTGGTCTTATCTTTATGTTCTGTAGGATTTTCTGGGGGTGGTGTGGTCTTCTCTTTGGCTGATAGGGTCTTCACTTGTTGTGTAGGCTTTGGTGAGGGTGGTGTGGTCTGATCATTGGCTGATGTGGTCTCATCTCCATGTTCTGTGGGCTTTACTGGGGATGGTGTAGTCTTCTCATTGGCTGAAGTAGTCTTATCTCCATGTTCTGTAGGATTTTCTGGGAGTGACATGGTCTTATTGGCTAATGTTGTCTTCTCATTGACTGATGTAGTCTTCTCTTGTGTAGGCTTTGGTGAGGGTGCTGTGGTCTGCTCATTGGCTGATGTGGTCTCATCTCCATGTTGTATGGGCTTTACTGAGGATGGTGTGGTCTTCTCATTGGCTGAGGTGGTCTTTTCTCCATGCTCTGTAGGATTTTCTGGGGGTAGTGTAGTCTTTTCATTGGCTGATATGGTCTTTTCCTTATGTTGTGTAGGCTTTACTGGGGATTGCATGATCTTCTCATTGGCTGATGTGGTCTTTTCTCCATGTTGTGTAGGCATTGGTGAGTGTGCTATGGTCTGTTTATTGGCTGATATGGTCCTATCTATATGTAGTGTGGGCTTCACTGGGAATGGTGAGGTCTTCTCATTGGCTGAGGTGCTCTTTTCTCCATGTTTTGTAGGGTTTGCTGAGGGTGGTATAGTCTTTTCCTTGGTTGATATGGTTTTCTCCTCATGTTGTGTGGGCTTTACTGGGGATGGTGTGATCTTCTCATTAGCTAATGTGGTCTTTTCTCCACGTTCTATGGGGTTTCCTGTGGGTGGTGTGGTCTTCTCATTGGCTGATGTAGTCTTCTCCTCATGTTGTGTGAGCTTTCCTGGGGATAGCAAGGGCTTCTCACTGAATGATGTGGTCTTATCACCATGTTGTGTAGGGTTTGCTGAGGGTAGTGTAGTTTTCTCTTCATGTTGTGTAGGCTTCACTGGGGATGGTGTAGACTTCTCATTGGATGATGTGGTCTTTTTTTCATGTTCTGTAGGGTTTACTAAGGGTGGTGTGGTCTTCTCATGGGCTGATGTGGTCCTCGCCTCATGTTGTGTAGGCTTTCCTGGGGATGGCATGGACTTCTCATTGGATGATGTGGCCTTTTTTCCATGTTCTGTAGGGTTTGCTGAGGGTGTTGTGGACTTTTCATGGGCTGATGTGATCTCCTCATGTTGTGTAGTCTTTATTGGGGATGGTGTAGTCTTCTTATTGACTGATGTGGTCTTCTCTCCATGTTGTGTAGACTTTCCTGCGGATGGCATAGTCTTCTCATTGGATGATGTGTTCTTCCCCTTATGTTGTGTAGGCTTTCCTGGGGATGGCATGGTCTTCTCATTGGATGATGTGGTCTTCTCCTCATGTTTTGTGGGCTTTACTGAGGATGGTGTGGTCTTCTTATTGACTAATGTGGTCTTCTCTCCATGTTGTGTAGATATTCCTGGAGATGGTGTGGTCTTCTCACTAGATGATGTGGTCTTCTCCTTGTGTTGTGTTGACTTTACTGAGAATGGTGTGGTCTTCTTATTGATTAATGTGGTCTTTTCTCCATGTTCTGTAGGCTTTGCAGAAGTTCTTGTAGTCTTCTCACTAGCTGACATGGTCTCTTTAATGTATTTTGTAGTTTTTATCTGGAGTGTGTCTGAGGTAACTGTAGTTCTATAATCTTCAGGTTTTTCTGACTTCTGCAGGGTGCTTATGACCTTGTATGTTGCTTTTGTGGCTGTTGTGTTTTTTTCTGAGGAAGATGTTGGGGTTTTGTTACTTCCTGAATTGTCTGAGGTGTGGAAAGGAAGTGTAGTCTCATGTGAGGTATTACTTTTATTATCTAAAGTAATGGTGGTCTTTTCCAAAGGTCTTACAGTTTTATTTGAGTCTCTTGTTGTGGACCTACGACAAGTTGTTTTGCTCCTAGGAGCTGGGGTTAGATGCTTTTTAGTGGAGTCATCAGAATTAACAGAGCGTTCGTTTCGGATAATTGGTTCTTTTCCTTGATTGCTGGAGTTTTGTTTAGAAGTGGAAGGAGCTTCATGATGAACTGTAGATGTTTTGTGGTCTATAATTTTGGAGTTGTCTATAGGTTTGTGAATTAACTTAGAATGATGTGTGGAGTTGCAGTGGTGTTTTAGCTTCTGAGTTTCTATAGATTTAGGAAGGTCTTGAGGTCTTTGTCCTGAATTCAGAACAATGTGGACAGAGGGAGAACCATAAACAGGACCTGAAGTGAGGGGGAATGAATGATCAGACGTTGGGGATTTACGAGCTTCCTGCCATTCTTGAAATGTAATAGCACCTGTAGAGGGAGAGAGGCAAATAAGAAACTTTCCCCATGTTCTTCCCTGACTCCCTGCCTATCTCCTTCTCTAGGGATCTCTTTTATCTCCCATAAGTTTCCCCAGCCAGTCTTCTCTGAATATGATGGTATCTAATTCCAGTCTCATCTCCAGCCTCTGCGCTGTTGTTCAGGATATGCCTTCAGCAAGCTTACCAGCTCACCCCTTTTCCACATTTACTAGTCAACTTCCATCCCAGGGCCTTCTGGATTCAGGGCATCTTTTATGATCCCTCCAAGCAGTTAAGATCTAGCTTCATCTCAGTGCTAAAAAAAAGTCTTTATTAATAACTCTTTCCTGTTACCTTCAATTCAATATCACAGTTGTTTGTGTACCTGTCAACCTCCATTCCCTGCCATGCCTACTGAATGGTAAGGCTTTGACAGCAGGTAGTGACTGGCATTTCTCTCTGCTGGTGCTCCTCTAGGTTTATAGATTTATAGAATGGAATCCCCTTTCCATGGCAGAATTGAGAGGAAAGGGAACAAACATTGGAATCTTCATCTTTCTACTTTCTAGCTCCATCCCAAATGCAACCATGCAAGAGACTGAGGTGAGGCCTTTTGCAGAATTTCCCGTAGGGATTATCAGGGAAACCCATGTTGTTGGGGAGAGACATGTAAGAAGACGAATGAAGAATGGGTAGAAGAATTTAGCAATGAAGCTTGCTGTGGATGAGGGAGGTGAATCAGATGACTCATCCCTTGTGGTCCCCCAGCAAGGTCCCCCTCTTCACACACTTAAAGCCATCTGGGAATAGATAAAGGGGGCAGTCTCAAAAGGAAAAGATACTTGCTTGGGGGTCCTGACAGGAGTGAATGAGACAGCTGGATTCTGGGAGGAACTAACTGTGTTTAAGAACAGGGTGTGAAGGAAAACACCCCTATCAAAGGACAGATACAGGTCTTAATTCAATGGAAAAACAACCGGATGGGGACAGAGGAGATGTCGCTGATACCAGCCAGGAGAGTGAAAGCCAAGAGATCACCAGAGAGTGAAAAAGATAGTGTTGTTAAATAACTGAGATTTCCAGTCTCTGTTAGCCCAAGGCGGCACCCAGAGCCTGCACCCACCCCCAGTCACAGGAAACCACAATCCACCTACCTCCTGCTGACAAGGACAATCTGGGGCTGGGGAATTCAGTCCTTGAAAGAAACATGGGTGGGACAAGAAGGAGGTGAGGGTAATAGAGAAGACCAAGTCTCTCAAGGGAATCAAGTCTGGGGGAGAGAGGAGGGCTGAATTATCAGGTCCTTACTCCACCATGCCCATTCCACACTCTGATGCCCTTGGCAACAACGCTGACAATAGCTATTTATCGGGCACCTTCTGCTTGACTGGTTGCCTCACATTCTCTTTTTAGATTCTCTTCTATGGTGGTTGATCTCCCACCTCCCCACAGAACTCTTTAAACTCTCTCAACCTTCTCTGTTTTATATCTGAGTATTTGGACTTTCATGGAGGACTTGTACACAGACTCACAGCAATGGCAGTAACCAAGCTTTCTTGAGCACTTTCTATGAGACAGGCAGGGCGTATGAGTAAAGACATATATTAACTCATTCACTTTTCACAAGAACCCTTTGAGGTCCAGAAATATTTACTATTCTCCCAAACTTATAGATGAGGAAACAAAGTTCAGAGTGGTTAAATAATGTTCTCAAGGATACCCAGCAAGTAAGAGATTGAGACAGAATTTAAATACACATTCTGGGCTCGCAGGCCCAGACTCTTACTGGTTAAGACCATAGTACATAGCTTGGCTTGGTGGCTCACTCCTGTAATCCTAGCACTTGTGAGGTCAAGGAAGAAGGACCACTTGAGCTCAGAAGTTCGAAACCAGCCTGAGCAAGAGCAAGACCCTGTCTCTACAAAAATAAAGAAAACTTAGCCAGGTGTGGTAGCACATGCCTATAGCCCCATCTACTTGGGAGGTGGAGGTAGGATGATCACTTGAGCCCAGAAATTTGAGAGTGCAGTGAGCTACGATGGAACCACTATGCTCTAGTTGGAGCAAAGAGCGACACTCTGTCTCAAAAAAATAAAAATAACTATAATAAAAAAAGACTACACTATGCAGCCAGACCCTGACATTTGTGGACCCCTGAAGGATGATGTTCGTATATTTGTTTAATCTTTGCCACGAACCTATGAAGCAAGAGTTCTGGTCTTAATGTTTTATAGGTTGGGAAAAGAGATTCAAAGAGGTTAAATATAATCATTGGCAAAGTCAAGACTTTTCACAACATCCACAGATGCCATTAAGCATGATAAGGGATGAATAAGTATTCACTGAGTGAATAAATGACTAGGTAGGAGTGCATAGTGGCAAATTCCACTGGCCTTAAAAAATTAGAGGACAGGGTTGGAGTCCAGGCTTCATCCCTCACCAGCTTTGCATCCTTGCTGGGGTCACTTGGATGCGCTGAAGCCTCATGTCCTCAAAAGCACAGAACTACAATGCCAACTACACCAGCTTAATATGAGAACTAAAGGAAGTCTGGAGCCTAGGAGGCTCTGGAGCCTGGAAGACTTTTTAAAATGTTGGCGAATCTAAAGTATAGTCTTTGAAACAATCTCATTCTCCCTTTCTCCTGGTAGGAGGAAGATCTGAGCCGCAGCCTTGCCCTCCTGCCTTGATCAGCTTCTTCACAATGGCAGCCCCTATCCTCCTGGACCACTTCTCCTGCTGTGTTATAGCAATAGCACATTCATCACTTTCTAATATACAATAAATGTAGTTTAGTTTCTACAGTGGCAGGAATTTTTATTTGTTTTGTTCATCGGTATATCTCTGGCCTAGAAGAATGTCCAGCCCATAGGAGGCATTTCATAAATATTTATTGAATAGGTTAATAAAGGAATACTTTAAGACTGATGGAAACTTTTTAGAAGCAAACAACCTACATTATACATATTAAGTAAAAAACAGGAAAAAAAATTGTGACTTCCACAGTCCAGAAGACCAAGAGGTAACTTCTACTATATTAAGTAAGTGAGCTCCTGAGACAAAAAGATGTTAAAAGAAGACCTCTTGGTTGGGCACGATGGCTCAGGCCTGTAATCCCAGCACTTTGGGAGGCCTAGACAGGAAGATTATTTGAGGGCAGGAGTTCAAGACCAGCCTGGCAACATAAAGAGACTATGTCTCTACAAAAAAAAAAAAAAAAAAATAGAAGATAAGAGGATTTCCAGGGAAAAAAGAAAGAAAGAGGAGAGAAAGGTAAGAACGGAAGAAGAGAGGGATAAGGAATGCAGGAAAAAGGAAAAAGGGTCTCTGTCTCACCAATTCTAGGATGTCAGCTGTCATTTAACTACAGGATCACAGTCAACAACTAGACTGACATAACAGACATTAGAATTCCAGATCTGCACTAAATAGCTATGGAACCATAGATTATAAAATGTGGAGTTGAACCTTGAGGGATTCCTTAATCCTGACCTGAGCTGTGAGGCAAAGCAGTGACTAAACCCTCAGGAGGAGATAACCATCTCTTCTTCCCGTAGGTGTATTGTTAGCAACAACTTGATTTCACCGTGAGATATTCATTTCACTTACTACAATAATGGTCTGAAAGGAACTGTTTTGGTCACTGAAGTATAGGCAGAGGGTGCAAAGAGGAAAATCTGGCTTTAGCACAAGGCACTGTTGGTGGATGCTTAACCTGGAGGGAAAACAAATCCCACATCAAACTATGTACAGTTCCAAAGGTCTCTTCCATCTGCTTCTGTTCACTTGTTTGAAAAAGAAGACATCCTGCTAAGCAACACGTGCACAGTCCAAGCGACCAGCTCCTCTCCGCTCCCCAGCCGCTCCCTTGCTCCGGGGCCGAGCTACACGCGCGCAGTCCCGCGGGATCAACCCCCAGAGGAATCGCCCGATCCTATGCGGGAAATCGGATCTGGGGTCTGACCCACGCCTGCCCTTTGCCTCAAAGACAATCTCTCTCGGAGCCAAGGTGTGTGGAGCTGATTCATGACTCTCTCTCTTCTGCCCCCTACAGGTTCTTCTTCCCGCAGCGGCAGCGAAACCGAAGGGTAGAGGGGAGCAGGCAGATCAATTGAGAGGGACTGGAGGGGAAGGCGGGCGAGATGGGGGGAGGGAGGTGGGAGGCACAGGGCGTTTCTGAGGCCTCGGTCCCCAGACCCTCAACGGAGGGGGAAGGGCATCAAATCAGGGCACCGACCGGACACACTGCAGAGGCAGCTCAAAGATTCCTCAGCCCCTGCCCCCTGCCACTATCCAGCTGTCCCCTACCTCGCCCTTCTCGCCCCCCCACCCCCCACCAACATGCCCCTGAGCCCAGGGCGGGAGGACTGCCTTCCATATCATCACCCCCAGTCAGGCACCATTGGATGGAGAAAGTGCTGCCTGTCCTGCCCCAAATGCTGCCCAAACTCACGACTTTCCCAGCCCTGGTTTGGGTGGCAAATGCACCACCGTGGGTGACTCCATCCAATACGCTGAGTCTCTCTAAACATGCTGTTTGCCTCTACCTTGTGAGGATCCTCCAAACTGCTCCCGTGTTCAGCATCTCTGCTCCCTGGGTTCAGTCACACTTGTTTTCAACTAAGTGAACTAATTTAGCACTTTCCTATTATCTTTCAGGTCTGTTTTGCTCACCACACTTTTCCATATTCATTTTCTCATCTGAGACCAGGATGTTTTCCCGACTGTAAGACAGGAACAGAAGCTTTGGCACACACCTGCAGAGTTGGTAAACGCAGATGACGTGCCTGGAACAACATCTGATGCCATGTAATGCTCAGTAAGCATTCACTAGTGGTGTTGGCCGCACAGCCTTCCCCATTCTACAGGTGGTGTGGAGGGTCAGACAAGTTAAATGCCAGTCAGGACTAGAGCCTAGGTCTGCACTGAACAAGGCTCTCAGGAGAGGAGCTTGCCCCCTACCCTGGCACCAGGGCAGCAGATGGCGTGGGTGGAGCCCCTGCTTGCCTCCCTCTAGCTGTTGTGATAGGGGGCAAGCCCCTAGCCTCTCTGAGTCTCCACTCCTCATGACTATAAAATGAGATGTTATTAACTATCTCAGGGATGTGGCAGGGATGGAATGAGGCAAATTGTCATGAGCATCTGTGAATTCCCTGCACAGGGCAGGTGCTCAGTGAGTGTCAAGCTCCATACAGGGCTGACAGCCCATGCAGTATCTTTATGCAAATTTAAAGGAACCCCCCCTGGGTGAGCAGACCTGAGGGCCATGTCTTAAGGAGCAGAATACAGGCTGGATTTCACCTCCTCTATGGCCCTAGCCAGCACACTTGAGCAGGGAACACTCTAGATGACTATATGCAGCAGCCCCGTGCCTACCCCCCTCTTTCATTTCCTGGGAATACTAAGAAACAAGACCTCTTTGTTTTCTCTCCCCTGTGCAATGATGATACCTTCACCCCCAAGGACATCTTACCTGCCTCCCAAGAAGCTAGAAGGAAAAGGAGGCAGCACTGGAAGCCAAACGTGAAGCTGAGACTGTGGGCCAGCTTCATGTCGTGGAGCTGGGCAGCTGCTTAGGGGCTGAGGGCTGGGGACCCCTCACCTTATATGGAGCCAGGTTTGACGTCATGGGGGCTGGGGCTCCTCAAGACTAAACCTTAAACAAATGGATCCGCCCTGCCTCACAGGGGTGTGCTGATAATGGGAGACGGCAGCTGCCTCTGCGTCATGGGGTACCTGGGTGCCTGCCGAAGGGGTGGGATCTGGGGGCAGGGAAAAGGAAGGATCCGGGAGGGATCAGATTCCTGACCAGCCCCAGCAGAAGGAAGAGGCTGGGGTGGAGGTGGCCCCCAGGGCTCTGGGGAGTGGATGGCTAGTTTCTAGAAGGACTGAGCTTGGGCTGGGGGCAGGTAGGTGGGAGGTCTGGGAGGAGGTCTCGTTCTGATCCATCTCCAGCTTCTTGCACACCCTCCTGCCTCTCTCTGTCAGCCCAGCCTCTCCACACCCCTTACTCACACATGGCCACTCTTTGCACCCTGGGTGGAGCTGTCCATGAGGAGCAGGTGAAAGAGCAAAGAAGGGAAAGCCTCACATGACCTGCTGCTGCAGGGACAGGTGCTCTGTGATGTCCAGAGGTGACACTATAAGATGGGGGACGGCAAAGGCAGTGGAGGCAGTGACTGAGACAAGACAGACAGGACCCCAGTGACACAGATGGTCAGGCCACCCAGAGAGACTGAGGCCAATGTCCTTGGCAGATGCTAGGGTACAGGGGCTTCTCCTTTTGCTTTACCCCCTCCCCTCCCACCTCAGCCCAGTGGATGTGTCTCTGCCTCCTAGCCCCCATCGGCACCTATACAGAAACACAAGCATCTCCTGGAGCTCCCCTCTGCCTAGAGCAAGCATTAGCTCAGAGTCCGTCGCTCGTCTCCCCAGTGGCCGTGCGTGGGGCTAGAGAAGTGGAGGACAGACTTCCTAGTTCTCTAGGAGGAAGGACTCATCACCCCTTTCTAGCATTCACTTGTTTGCTCACTATGCATCTCCCCCAACAGGAAGTAAGCACCCTGTGGGCAGGGTCTTTTTCCCAAACACTGCTATGTTGTCAGCCACTGGGACAGTGCCTGGCACAAAGTAGGCAAACAATAAACGTTTACTCTCCTGGAAAGAGTGGAAGCCAGGGCTGGCTGATGCCTTTCCGAAGGAAGCGGGCCTCAGAGTGAGTGGAGGGGTCAGGACCTGAAGACAGGAGGTCAGAGCACCAGGCAATGGGGCCCTTGAGGGGACAGAGGACTGGACACATTGGTTCCTCTCATTACTTGGAGTGACTCATCCCTAAGCCCTAGGCAGGGCTGAGATAGGTGGGAAGGGGAGAGGAGGTCAACTGCTTATTAATATGACTAATGGGAGATTAATGAAGCTCCATGGAGTCAGGCCAAAGACTGACTACTCAGACCTGGGAAGGCTACTTCCCAGCCAATGCACCCTGCAGAATGGAGAAACTGAGGCACAGACATCCTTCCCCTGCAACTCCATCTAGACTCAATGGTGACTGACAATCCTCTTTCCCCTAATTCCCTACCCTACCCTTTCCTCAGGGACCCAGGCCTCTAGGACTGTGGTTCTCTATAGGGAGAGTAATTTTGCCTCCCACAAGGGACACTGAAAACATTCTTGTCATGACTTGAGAAGTTCTGAAGTTTCTGGAGACATTCTTGTCATGACTTGAGAGATTCTATTTGTATCTACAGGATAGAGGCCAGAGACACCACTAAATAAACACTCTACAATGTGCGAGACAATTTCCACAATGAAGAACTATCCAGCCCAGTATGTCAAAGTGCTGAAGTTGAGAATCTCTGCTTTGGAATAAGCATTAATCAGCATATGTGGATAAACATTCTCTTTCCTTCTGTTCCCCAACTCCACCCTGAGGACTCAGGCTTCTGGGGTAGGGGAACATTGGGGTAGGTAGAGGCCCAACGTGGTCTCTTACAGTAAGCTGATCTTATTTTGTCTGAGCTAGAGGTTAAGAGACAACCCTGCTAACTACTGATGTTTGGGCATTTCTCTGCACTGAAGCATGTACTAAGCACCTCGCCTGGTTATAGTAGAACTTATGAGGTCAGCAGTATCATCTTCATTTTAGCAATGAGGATAAAGGATGAGAGAGGTGACCTGCCCAAGTCACACACCTGGTAAGTGGACCAAACTTGGCCCTTCGGTGCCTGTACCGTCACAAAGCCTGTGCATTTGGGCAGATACATGGTGACTGGGAGACAAATGGAGGAAGTGCTGGTTTATTTAGCAAGAACTGTGCCCACTACCCTCCCAGAGAGGTATAAGGGAGCATCACAGGTTCCTGTCCTGAGGGGGCTTCCTATGGAGGAGGTGTGAGGAGAGCCCCTTCTCAGGTTCAGAACTGGACTCCCCCTTCCACTATTGGTAGAGACCTGGGAGGCCAGTGATACCAGGAATCCACCTGCAGGAAATGGCCCCAGCCAGGGTGAATGGGGCAGGTGGGCTGGAATGAGTCTACTTGGGACGGGAAGAAGGAAAGCCAAAGGAGAGGTGCCTTCAGCTACCCCAAGCCACCTTTCATTTGGCAGAGTAGTGCTGGCTGGTAGCCTCGTGGTGGCAGCTGTAGGGGGTCACAGAGCCACAGCTACACCCCAGACTCATCTCCTTCCGGAACTGGCAGGCCTGCAAGGGATGAGGGATGTGAGGGTGGGTTGACTGAGGAACCCTGGAACCTGCTGGCCAGCCTCAGCCCTTCCCAGGGATGGCTGCCGCCCCCAACAACCCAGGTGCTGGGTGTTTCTTTTTGAGCACAACTCCTGGTCATGACAATGAATGAGTCTATGTGGTGGGCACTTACTATGTGCCTCACACCTCTAAGTGCTTCACAGGCGTAAACTCATTTGATCCTCTCAACCACCCTTTGAGATGAATGCTAGTGTCCTCATTTTATCCAGAACTTAATTACCTTATCTGTAAAATGAAGGATAATTACATGACCAGTATCAATGGGTTAATATGAACTAAAAGATGTCCAGCACCTAGCACGTAGTAAGTGCTGTTTACATATTACTTAGCATTTGTGGAGAATCTGGATAACAGAGGGGTTAGGTAGCTTGCACAAGGTCATGTAGCTATAGTAGCAGAGCCAGGATCCAAAACCCAAGTTAATGTGGCTGCACAGAGCGGGCTCTTCATTGTGAGGAACTGGGTCTAGTGTCTTTGTGGGCTGCTCAGCCCCCAGCACTCTCCAACCTCTTTGAATGGCCATACCTCCTCATTCCTGCCAGGCCAGTGATTCCTCTCAGCACCAGGATTCCTCCCCTCCCCCTCACTCCAGCCCCAAGCAAGCAAAATGAAGCCTATGTTCCTTGGAGTCCCGGAATGCCAGGTCCCATCCCCACTGGCCTTGGGAACCCAAACTCCTGGACCACAGCTTCACTCACCTTCTTGATACCATACATTAGGCTGACAATTGCTGCCACCAGAGTGATAGTGATCAATACGATGGCCCAGTCTGGGACAGAATCCTTCTGAGGCTCCAGACCTGAGGCGCAAAGAGAGAGACAGTGACTGAGGCAGGTGGCACTTCCATTCGCCAACACCTCTACTGCCCTCCATGACTTTCTGTCTTTCTCTCTGTGACTCTGATGTCTGTGTGACTCTGAGACCACATCTCTCTGTGGTGTTCTCTCCTGTCAACTTGGAAGCAGAATCTCAATGAAGGATGTTTTAAAGGGGTTCAATCCAAGTCCCAGTCACCTCTTCCCCAACACCTGTGGATATGTCTGTTGGTCCCTACACTCCTCACGGACCTCTCCTTCTTTCTGAACCCCCCTCCAGGTCTCAGGCTCTGTTGTTCATGTCCCTGGATCTATGAAGCCTCTGCACTGTGAGGGTCCCAAGAGGGTCCTCTGCTTCTTTGGAGCCCCATCCTCCCTCTTCCCCACCCTGATTCCGGTCCTTAGGGAAACCAGAGCCTGTTGTCCTATCTTCCCACCACTCACTTCCTGCCCTCAGACTTTCTGCTGGGGGGCTCCCAAAGATCCCTCTTCTAAGAACAAAAAGGAAGGGAGGAGGAAGACAGAGGGAGGAGAGCAGACTCTCTGGAGGGGATGTTTCCTGCACTAGGTGGACAGATTGGGCCATGAGGAAGAAAGATGACAATGTTTTGAGGAAACAGTCAGGGAACAGACATCTGGCCACTGATCTGACCAGAGTCTCGAGAGGGCAACAAAACCCCTTTAAGAGGTTTAAGAGACATCTTCAGACAGGCTCAAAATGCAGTTGAAAGTAGGGCACTGGTTGGAGCCTATGGCACAGTGGGCAGGGCACCGGCCCCATATACCAAGGGTGGTGGGTTCGAACCCAGGCCCGGATAAACTGCAACAAAAAAATAGCCGGGCATAGTGGAGGGCGCCTGTAGTCCCAGCTACACAGGAGGCTGAGGCAAGAGAATCGCCTAAGCCCAGGAGTTGGAGGTTGCTGTGAGCTGTGTGATGCCACGGCTCTCTACCGAGGGCGATAAAATGAGACTCTGT
Organism: Loris lydekkerianus; assembly: GCA_963574355.1. Lineage (NCBI taxonomy): Eukaryota > Metazoa > Chordata > Mammalia > Primates > Lorisidae > Loris > Loris lydekkerianus. The sequence continues at coordinate 1,634 of CAUYPK010073045.1, read as the reverse complement.
CTCTACAAAAAAAAAAAAAAGAAAGAAAGAAAGAAAGTAGGGCACTGATGACTGTCCCTAAACTCCTCCTCAGGGACCAGAGGTGGCTGCAAGGGAATAAGAGAGAATAGGCCCAATCAACCTCTGTCTGTAAGTGACCCAATGCCAATAAGAGCACCTTACTGGTCAAGAGGCTGAGCCCAGCAGATGTGGTGGCTGCTCCAGCTGTTGTGGCAGTGGAACCTCCTGTGACAGCCACACTTGCTGCAGAAGTCCCAGGAGTAGTTGGAGCAGTTTCAGGAGCCATGGAGGAGACAGATCCTAGGAGGGCAGAAGGAAGGTCTGGCTAGAAGAGATCCGCGTGAGAGCCAAGCAGAAGCCACATCCAACACACTCACAATCAAGACCCTGGCAAGTGGGCAGAAACTGATGAACTGATTCTATGAAAATAAAAGCTCTGAGACTAGCCAAGATAATCTTTAAAAAAAAAAAAAAAAAAGTGGGGCGCTTAAGACTTGCTACTGAGTTGCCATCCTTAAGTACTATGACAGTGGAGTGAGAACTGACAGGCAGACCCACACAGATTCGGTCTTTCAGGAAAGGTGCTCTAACAATTCAGTGGTAGGGACAGGGGAGGGTCTGAAATAAATGGCTCTGGGGTAACTGGATATTTGTAAGGAGGGAAAAGTGTGAACCTTGACCTCTACCTTACTCCATACACAGAAATTAATCTGAAATAGATCATAGGCTTAAATTTGAAAGCTAAAATAATAAAGTTTCTGGAGGAATGCACAGAATATTTTCATGATCTCAAACTAGGCAAAAAATGTCGTAGGTAGGATATAAAAGGCACTAACAACCAGAGAAAAAGTTACTAAATTGAAAAACAGAAAGGGGGGCTAGTCACAAAGACTAGGGAGCTGCATCCAGTGAGGCTCTAGGAAACCACACCAGACTTACTCTGAGAGCACAGGAAGCCCCACCCCACAGCTACAGTACAGGCCAAGCTAAAGGGTTCTCTGAAGATGGGCTGATCAACAGAAATATCACCTGATGATGTGGAGACTGTTCCTGAAATACTCCCAGAAACAGTCAGAGCTGAAGTCTGAGGACTACTGGGAAAACCCCCCGAAGTTGAAGAAGCTGTTGAGAAACTCTCAGAGACAGTGGAGAGACCTGTAGAGACAGTGGGAAGACTTCCAGAGACAGTGGGAAGACCTGCAGAGACAGTGGGAAGACTTCCAGAGACAGTGGGGAGACCTGCAGAGACAGTGGGAAGACTTCCAGAGACAGTGGGGAGACCTGCAGAGACAGTAGGGAGATCCACAGAAACAGAAGGGAGACCCACAGAGACAGAGGGGAGACCCACAGAGATAGAAGGGAGACCTCCAGAGACAGAAGGAAGACCAGCAGAGACAGAGGGGAGACCCGCAGAGACAGAGGGGAGACCCGCAGAGATAGAGGGGAGACCCGCAGAGATAGAGGGGAGACCCACAGAGACAGAAGGGAGACCTCCAGAGACAGAAGGGAGACCAGCAGAGACAGAAGGAAGACCAGCAGAGACAGAGGGGAGACCCGCAGAGACAGAGGGGAGACCCGCAGAGATAGAGGGGAGACCCGCAGAGATAGAGGGGAGACCCACAGAGACAGAAGGG
>CAUYPK010073040.1:0-10467 GCA_963574355.1 Loris lydekkerianus | reverse complement strand
TAAACATTTTATTAAATATTTTTTATTAAAATAATAAACAAAATATTCGGTAAAATTTATGAAATCTGCCTTCAGGTCTGATTAGTCCTATGACATATTTATTTTCCTTTGAAATAATGTTTATAGCTAAAAACACCAAACTCCAATATTTATTTTCTCAACTTGTACAATTAATATGGAGCTTTATTCTCTATGACATGAAAAACACTTTCATATAGATGAATATATAAAATAAAATAGTTTCAAATAATTCATGGGATTTAAATACTGAGTTGTGTAAGTTTTGTGGCTAATTAGACAATACCAGTATGTTGCAAAGAGACATATTGTGTAATAAGAACATTTAAAATATTTTGATTTGTCTCTTTTGTTCTTTTCCCTTTTGGAAGAAAAAACAAACAAATATTTGCATGACTTTAGGTAAACTTTTTCTTAATTATTTAGCATTAAATCATAGCTGTGTACATTAATGCAATCATGGGGCACCATAAGGTAAAGTTTTAAATATAAATCCAAATAAATTAGTTGAGGAAAAGGTACAAGTCATCATATTATGATGGAAATAAGTTGTTATATAGATTCCTTTGGACTATTCAGTCTGACTGAAATCTTTAGCACTGTGATGGAGTCTAATTAACTTAGCCTAAGTGGTTCAACTCAGTCTGAATATATATTCAGAAAATTCATTTATTCAGCTGTCACTGAGGGCTTATATTAAGCCGTAGGTAGGTAGGTAGGTAGGTAGGTAGGCAGAGATATAGACACAGATATGTGCGAACACACAAAGATAATCAAGACATAGTCTTTGCCCTTAAAGATTACAGGCTACACCAGGTGAAGGACAAGGAAATATAGACAAATAGGAGTCATCACCTCTGATACACAAATGTGTTTCATAACCATGGTAAAGAAATTACTGTGACAACATCAGTAACCATTCCTGGCTAAATTAGAAAAGGCTGAATAAGGAAGGTTGCTAGACAGAGAATAGAGGGGAAGGGATGTTTAAGCAAAGTAGATGGTAGGCACAGGGCAGAAGTGAGGTATGATGAATGGCAGGACATACTGCCTGAATGAGGTGGGGTAGTAGATGAGGCTAGAGGGGTAGTTTGGGAACTCATTTAAATAAAGACATTTATACCAGGTTAAAGAATTAAAATGTGTCATCCAGAGAGTGGTGGGGATCATGAGGAAGCTTTAAACAGGACAATGACATTATTAATTTTTTGGCAAGATGATTTTCAGAATATGGAGGAGTGAGATATTGTAGTAGCCTAAGAGCACATGCAACAGCCCAGGCGGCAGATGCCAAAGGAGAGGCTCTAGTTGTGGGGAGGGAGAATGGCTAGCAAATTCACATAAAGAGATTCTAAGAAATTTAGCTTAAAAATATTTAATTTGCTCTAGGATGAATCTTAGGATTTACACCTTTGTGGTACATTCTCAATCAAATTTTAAAGTAACTTTGAGTCACAGCCTTAAGGTTTAGTTTTCTCTGGCCCCAGATTAAATCTTTGGCACAGTGCTGAAATAGCGTCTCCTACAAGGAAACTTTAATGTGATATATAGTAGCTCCTGGGAGTCACATATGCCAACAGGGACTGGAACTTCATCAGTGGATTCTGAGTTTAGCATAGGACATACCATAAATAATGGTAAAAATTGGTGAATCTTTCATGACTGAGAGTCCTTAGTATCATTTATGTGCATGTTAGTGTGTAAAAATGCATATAAAAAATTAGTCGGCATAGTACGATAATTATCTTTTCTTATTTGTAAGTCAAAGAACTATAACTTATGGAGAAATTGCAATGCCACAGTTACAAAGTGAACTAGCAAGACACTGCTGGGACCAGTACCTTGCTGGTACTTTATTTGGTCTCTTGCATTTATTTGATAGTATTTCTTCAGTTCATGATGATGAGCATGCTGTACTAAATTCACCTAAAATTTTCATCATTTAAAAGCCAGAATAGAAAGGAAGAATAGAAGGTTGCAGTGGAGGAAGCGTTCAGAGGATATGATTGAATTGTTACACAATTCTGAAAAAAGTTCGGCCTGGAATTGCGGCAGTCCATTTAATTGCTCTTCAAGATGCAGAACCTCCTTCAAAGAAATGGTGAGCCCTTATGGGAGAGTTGGGTTCTCAAGTGTTAGTTCACCATTCTTTCTTAGAAGAACCCTTATAAATAGCAACAACAAAACCAACTAGTTACTGTTATCCCTGACCTCGTTGCCTGGATTTACTGGGTTATGGGATTAAGGCTATATGAATGGAGGCCAAGATGAACAGTTTTGACTAAATTGCTCCTCTAGTTCCATGAAATCATTAACCAATGCACTTTCTTCCATCTATCTGAAATTATTGATAAACTGTGTGGTCACTATAGATTATCTTGTCGGGTATTTGCTACCATAGCATCTGTTTCTACTCCTTTTCTCTTTGTTTTATTTGTTCAGTGAGGTCTTTCCTGCTATATTCATCTTGTCCCTGGAGTATATCTAGACCTTAACATAGTGTTTAGCCCCAAGCTAATATACTTTAAGTATAACTGGCAGGAAAGAGAGGGAGGTAAGGAGAGAGAGGAAGAAGGAGAGCTGATTTTACAAGAGTAAAACAGGGTAAAATCTTATTTCACTTACAGTGAACTATACTGACACTGTTCTTAAAATGAGAAAGATATTATAATGATACATTTTGAGTTGACTGCCTGGCACAATATTTGTCTTTCTTGAATGTTCTCAGACTTGTTCTTCGCCCATTTAAGAAGCCATTGGGAGTAAGACTTTATTTCTTCATTTTGTGTAACATAGGTGGAATTTGTGACCAAGAGTATAGAGGAGTTATGGGGCATAACTCAGAACTTGGCTTAACTCTCTGTGTGTCCCTTGCCTCACTTTACAGCCATATATTGCCTAGGATTTGCACACATGTTATCCTGAATAGGACTCTTGAGAGAGAAAGATGAGTTTTATAAAATGTACTCCTACTTCAATTTCAAGGAATATTTAAACCTACTTAAGACGTTACACAAATTCCTATAGGCTTTTGCTTCTTTTCCCCCTTGCAAACTTCTGTCTAGCAGGGTAAGATTCTTATTTTCTTTCTATTTTGTAAAATTGAAGAAGTGGGTATTAGTTTTAAAAAATTACTAAAGAAGGTCTCAACGATCACATTCATTTTCTAGAAATTTGATTAAAATTAATCCCCCATTGTTTATATATTTTCCCACTGCTTGTAAGTACTTCCTTCTTGCAGACTTCCCAGTTACTAACTAGAATGAAAGAAAACTGTCACAGAAATATCAAAGTTAGTAGAAATGTTCATCACTTAGTAATAAAAAAAGGAATTTCACACTCTTTGAAAAAGTCATTACTCACAAGCTATAATTTGTATGTTCAATTCATACTCAGTGAATGCATTACTGGGTATTATATTCCAGAGAGAAGCACAATGGAAAAGTGCAACATTTAGAACCTTAGTAAGACTTGAGTTCTCACAGCAACAGAAAATGTTTCCATTGTAAATATGTTTCACTGCAACTGTGAGTTGACACAGATCAGTGAAGTGCAAAGCCCATTTCACAAATATTTTGATGTTTAGGCCCGAGGAAGAAATAGCACCTGTTCCAACTCCAAATGCAGAACCAAAATAAACAGCAGGGTCAAAGCACAACCAGAAAATAGCTTGTTTTTATTTGTGAGCCCAAAAGTAACAGGGAACATTAAAATTCTATGTAGAGATTTGTTGGAAAGTTGATTCAGTTGAATTCTCAGCCAAAAGCAAGAAAATAACACTTACTTGGTTGAGGACAATAAAAGGAAAAGAAGGAAAAGTGATAGGACAATAAATTGGTAGAAAGGATAATGAGTTTCAGCCATATTTAAAAGAAAAGCTTTATGGTTTTCAGAGCACAAGTAGCAATGGAAGGAAAGAGATTGGGACAATTGATTTAACAGATATGCCAAATGGAATACATTTATTGTTCGGTAGGGAATCTGGAATATGCCACTGAATACATTTAACTCATAACTTGTAACTAAAAATACATATACTTTCATACACTCATAGACAACTCACGTTAATTTGGACTTTACTGTTCTGAAATTCAGTATGAACTACAGGAGTCTTATGTAGAAAATTTAAACGAATTTCATTATTTGCATAAATTGTTTTAAAAAGTAAAAATGGAAACCTAAACTGACACAAAAAATCATCTTTTTAAAAAATGACAGCTCAAAAAAATTAGAATTTTTTAATGTTGAAATTCCGGATACCTTTTGATCCTGAAGATGTTTCAGCTCAAACATTTGTATTAAACACCCATTTTTTAAACATGCTCTCTTTGGTTAGAAACTGTAACTAATGCAATATTTATTTATTTATTTTGCAGTTTTGTGGCCAGGGCTGGGTTTGAACCCACCACCTCTGGCATATGGGGCTGGTGCTCTACTCCTTTGAGCCACAGGCACCGCCCAAATGTAGTATTTATTTTACTGTTGTCTATTGTAACCAATAATTCCACCAAATTCAGTATCTTAACATTAAAAAAAAACCACACGAAAAATTTCTCTATTAGGTCCAGCTCTAATAGTGGGATTGTGTGGGTGTGGGGTGGAATAGTTGCCTCTGCTCAAGGCATCCAGTTAGGGATCTAGGATTCTTTTATTGTTTCTCTGTGCTAACTTTTCTGCAAGGTCTTGTCATCTCTTGTTATTAGGCAGAGGCTAGGAAAAGGGAAAAATCATGGAGAATCTCTTGCATAAGCCAGGCCTACTTCTGCCTACATACTCTTGTGTGCCCAAGAGGAAAAGGAAGCAGAGTTTGATGAATACATAACATTCGCATACACAAGCATTTCCTAAAAAGAACATTTTGTAATTCATAATTTTCACTAATTAAAAATGAACCATACCCTTGTTACTTTATATTACTCAGGTTTTATTACTTGGATTAAGTAATTACTTTGCAGAAGTGTTGAAGCAATTTGCAATTCTGTGATCATCAACATAGACCAATCTCACATTGGCTCTAAGCTGAAATCCTTATGAATTATTTATTTTACTTTTGTAATTAGAAATGACTCTTCAGTGTGTTGTAACAGATCAGAACCAGAAACCAGCAGGATTTGATGAGCAGAGTCACAGGTGGCTTCTCATAATGAACCTGGTGTGAGGAATTTGGAGCAGTTCAAGAGCGGAACTGACTTCCAGGTGTTCTTGTTCCCAAAGTCAGACTTCGGTTACCTGCCAAAGAACTAAAGCCTCATTCATCAGGAAACACCTTTAGCCATTTATGCTGTTTAGGCTTCCAAAGGCTGCCGTGTACTATGGTGTGCTGTGGGATGTCCTGCTGGGGGGAGTTGTTGATCTTCTGCAATTAGTCTCCTTCAATTTCCCTGTTGCTTCTCTTCGTGCAGTGCTTGCCCACCTATCTTTCCCCCCCAGTTCCTTCATATCCCATCTTGCATAGTCTCTAGTCACATAGAACAAAAAAGCTGGACAACTTGATTGCTACATGGCTGCAGCAAAGACCGTAGTATCTGGTGGAAATAATTTTGAGCTGATGAACTGGCAGTGGAGCAAGCCTGTGCCACCCAGCCTTGCTGGATTTGAGGCAATAGATTGAAAATAAGCACATTAAGTACTCTGGTTGAGTTTCATTTACTAAGTAGGATAAATTTTGTCTTAGCCTGACATGCCCAGACCCTAGATCAGGCATCCTCCAACTGCGGCCCGCGGGCCACATGAAGCGGTGTGAATTGTATTTGTTCCTGTTTTGTTTTTTACTTCAAAACAAGATATGTGCAGTGTGCATAGGAATTTGTTCATAGTTTTTTTGTTTTAAACTATAGTCTGGCTCTCCAATGGTCTGAGGGACAGTGAATTGGCCCCCTGTTTAAAAAGTTGGAGGACGCCTGCCCTAGATCCTGAGTCAGATGGTTATATCGTAGCACTTCACCAGGGAGTGCAAACCCAAGGAGGTGGAAGTGAGTGGAAATGGAGCAAGGCAGGTGAACGAATACAAAGAGGGTTGCGGTACCAGCTCACAGCTTTGCAACAGACTGCTCAGTGATTTCTTCATCTCATAGAATGACCATCAGAAAGGGGACATTCACTCATGCATGTCAGAGCAATCTCTCAGGAGCAGGAAGAGAGAAAAGTGTATCCACTGGCTCCCTTCTGTTAAAATTAGGTGAAATTCCCATTAGTTAAAATCTGCTTGCCTGGTGAGGAGGACATTGACTCATCTGCACTTCCAGACAGTGTCACTTGCATTTTAGCCGCCAGGTCGTCAGTTCTCCAGTTGTCCAGGGCAGCAAGCCTTTATCAGACAGCACCTCTCCAGGTATCAGCGGTAGCCTTGCAGGTACTTCAGCTGTTACAGCAGACTGGCTCCATGACCACAGGAGGGGCTGTTCCTGGGGCTTCTGTGGTCAGAAAGAAAGGCAGAAGTGCAGATCTGAAGGGCACATGCACTGAGGTCCAGTAAACTTTGATTCTTTGTAGCTATACCCATTCTGATTTCTATAGCATCCATGCATGTCCAGCTCATTTTGAAGCAGTCTCCTCACCTCCAGTAGACATTCCTTGTTGCGATCTAAACTCTTAGTGCATTGAACTTACACTGTAGTTAGGCTGATGAGCAAAAGTGAAGTAAACAAATATCATTTGAAGGAATAATAAACAAGTGTATAGTAGTTTCAGGTGTCCTGAGAATCCTCACAGATTGGCACTTAGAAGATTTTACCAATTCTTTGCCCTTCTCTAAATTAGCTTGCTAATCTTGACAAATTGATTTCTGAACACTTTCTAATATGTTCTTCCTGCTATAGTTACTTAAAACTATTAGCAGTTCTCTGAATTTGATTTGCTAATTTCTATTTTGGGGCCTTTGCATACACCATTCCTTGAATCAAAAATGCCCTATACCAGGCGGTGCCTGTGGCTCAAAGGAGTAGCGTGCTGACCCCATATGCTGGAGGTGGCGGGTTCAAACCAACCCAGCCCCTGCCAAAAACTGCAAAACAAACAAACAAACAAACAAAAAATGCCCTATACCTCTTCCTAGTAAACTTTCTCTTCTTCCTCCTTCAGAATCTGATTCAAGATCTATAGGAAGCCTTTCCTGCATTACACGAATTTGAACTGAATTCGATATTATCTTACAGTGTTCTTTCAATGTTCTTTATTTGGCATTACTTTCCTAGCTCCATATGCAGAAGATTGGACATAAATGTGGGAAATGACTGGGAGAGAGACCATGCGGGAAACTTTAGAGCCCTGTAGAAACATTCACTACATGTTACCTGTACCCTAAGGTTTGGAGGGAAACACTAGTTAGTCATCTGGGTTGGGTCACTAACTGGCTCTGTAATTTCAGGAAGCTCCCATCTTAATCTTCTCATCTATGAAATAAGAAGGTTTTATAAATGAACTCTAACATTTCTTCTAGCCTCAGTATAATTTTAAAATATTAACATAGTAACTGGAATAACATTTGTTTTTGTTTCTTGAATATTTAAGGATATACAACATAACATCTTGAATTTAAGTATGAACCCCCCCACTTTATTATATAAAACAAAGAAGATATCTGTCTTTCAAAATTTGAACCCCCCCACTTTATTATATAAAACAAAGAAGATATCTGTCTTTCAAAATTTTAGAGTGTAGAGGTAGTAGGGTGCTGAAGATAAAAGTAAATTCCCTGTCCCTTTCCTAACAAATTCAGATTCATTGTCAGGGTGTCAGAAAGCTTACATTTAAACAATCAATCCAGGTATATAGGCATTTAAGGATAAAAAGGAAGTAATTGATTTACTAAATTACAAGACAAATTAATAATAGGAACTAATTCAATTTTCTGTCAAATAGAACAACCTTGGCACTATTGACATTTGGACCAGATAATTCTTTGTTTTGGGAGGCTGTTCCATGCTCCATAGACTGTTTAGCCGTATCCTTGACTTTTATCTGCTAATAGTTGTACCTTTCAGTCCCATGAGAATCAACATTTTCAGAGATTATGAAATATTCCCTGGGGGAAAATTTTCTCTGGTTGAGAACCATTGAACTAGATCATGCTCTAGTTGAAATCCATATTAAAGAGTTGAAATATGTAAATTATTATAGATACTTTATATATTGATTGTATAAAATACACAATCTAACAATATTCAAATTTCTAAAAATAAAATATTTTATTTTAATAGAAATATAAAGCAGTTATATCATAGGTGGATTGGTAAAGAGATTTTGTGGTGTACTTTATTTCTTGAGTTTAAGGGAAAAAAAACCCCAGTGAATCCTAATAGGAATTTTTAGTTCTTTCCTCATTTACAGGTCAGGCCAGTAGGTTACTGACCATCCCTTGGGGTTAGTGGTTGGGTCAAACAGCTCTTCCTGCTGCCCTCAGGCTCATTGACCATCAGTGGGGACCAACAATAAGCTACTCAAGCAGTAATTAGAGCAACTATGCTAAATTGTGCAGATGGACAGGCTTGTTTCCGAGAGAACTGTTACACAGTAGCAGCTTATCTGCGACAGGTTAAGGCAGGGTGAATTTATTAGCTAGAAAAATATAAAATAAGCAAAAGTCCTCTCTGCTTTTCTTTACCTTTAATTTAAAGACAACTTGGCTTTTATATCCTGGTAATTGAATAAGATGAACTTGTGCTAATATCTATTATTTTGCAATTAATTATGGTCAATTCCCAAAGCAATTTTGCTTTCTCTTAGTAGTTCACTCTCTTTTAAACACAGCTTAAATTTTTCACTAATTCAACCTTTACTAAAAATGAACAAAGAAATGTTCTTCAAGTTTATATATATGCTCAATTTTTAGGGAGCTCTACTGTGAGCGATAGAATTATATATTTTTTCTTAGAGCTTTATTTACTCATGGATGCATTTTGACTCTAAGTGAAGAAAAATACCATTAACCTCTATGATAGAATATAAATTAGAAAAAGCAATGTAGATTTGGCCCTGGTGTTTTTAACTTTAGTCATGGTTTTACTGGATTCGTCTTTTTGAAACTTTTAATGATTTTGTTAAGTTACCTATTCTAGGAGAAATTGATTTTGTCAGAATTACAAATTTTTGTTAATTTACTCTTTGACCTCTTTAAAAGTCCATGATTTTAAACATTTATTTTGTGTTATTGGTACTTTAGTAATCACTTTGATTTTCTATCTCACTAGCAATCTCTTTGTTCTGATTGCCTTGTTATTTTATGTAGCTCATTCTGTTTGTTTCTGATGCCAGCAAGTCTGCTTACTGTCCCACTTGTGACTCTCTCATCTCACTCGTGAATATCTTCTGTTTCTGAGTATTTCACTCCTCCATTTCCAGAATGCTAGAAATTGCTCCCAAGGTTGATAAGACACCAAATACTTTTCTTTAGACATATTTCAGCCACATACTCGGAACTCTGTATTGTGGAGGTTGGAATACTAGAGACTGGAGACTTCCTTGACATTTTCATGATCAATGCTCTCCATAGCTCTTTCCTTTTTTTTTTTTTTAATAATCAATTCTATACTGTGCACCTTACTGCATACTATCCAATTACTTGGCTGTTAGCCATTGCAGTTATTTGGAAGAAAGTCTGAGCAAGCTAGTGCTGGGAAGACGAGGACCTTGCAAAGAGTGGTGGGACGGGGTTGCTGAGCAAAGTGGGATGCAGAGGATTCCCTGTCACGTATGTTGTTCACAGACACAGTCTCCATTAGTGAAGCCAAGTGAGAACTAACAGTATAAATTATCTATTTTCTTTAAAAATTGTCACCAGAATAACCACTATTAACATGGGGCACATTAATACCCAAACCCACTGGAGTCATATTCAATTGAACCTAAGACAGTAATTTTAGATTTAATCAAAGCCTGTATACTGGAGAATATTTTAAAAGATATTCTTGCCATTTTCTTTTTTCATCTAGAATACATCATTCATATATATATATATCTTCTCTATCTTGAAGTATTATAAAAAACATAAGCATGTTTATATAATAAAGACAGAAACTCACTTGGTATTTAGTAACATTGGAGGTCTGTTTTTATGAATTGCTTCATTTACTACAGAGTGATGTTTAGTCATAATAAAATATATACTATGTAAATACATAATAAAATGCAATATACTCATGAGAGCATCATTGGCAGGCAAAGTCTTGTCTAATCAGGGAAGCAGTATTAGAGTGTTATAAGAAACTACTCCTGTGTTAACACTGGGTGCTTATGGGAGGGCAACTAGGTAACTAGGGACAGGTGTGATAAGAAAAGTTTTTAACATAAAAACATTTATTCCTTTTGAATTTTGAAACAAGTGACTATTTTAAAAAATAGTGTACGGTGCATCTTAGAATGGGTACAGGCAAAACTTACTAAATGCAGAAAACAAATGCCTACATACAGTAACTAAGAAAATGCCATGAAGGCTACGTTGAACAGTTTGAT
>CAUYPK010073039.1:0-38476 GCA_963574355.1 Loris lydekkerianus | reverse complement strand
TAAAAATCCTGAATCCTTATACTCCAAAACCCCTGATTATAAGCATTCAGGATTTATAAACATTTATTTACAAGACTTTACTGCCTTAAATGGGGTTTTCACTTAATTAAATGTGCCATTAAATATCGTGGGTTAAATAGTTCAGTGGAATACAGTTCAGTTCAGCCACCTACCTCTTCAGCTCAGCTGCGACTTGTGGACTGAGCTGAAGCACCACCCCCTCAAGCAGACGGCAGAAGACGACTGGAGACTACGTGCATTTGATTAGGCGCCCCACAGAATCAAATAACCTGTATGACCCGAGTATAAGCCGAGTTCGGGTTTTTCGGCACAAATTTTCGGCACAAAAACTTGACTTATACTTGAGTATATACAGTATTTCTTTTCACTTTCTGGAGCTCTTCACTTCACAAGCTGTGTTTTAGGATCTGTTATCTCTTTAGTCGTTATTGCACCAATAACCTAAACGTGGCGGTCTGTTTAAAAGTAGAACTTTAGAAATGGAAATGTTCATTATCTACCTGCAAAGTCGACATTGAAATCCCTGTATAGACTCTCCTATTCCAATTATTATTTTTTGCAGGAGAAAATCAGTCACCCCGTTGTATGTTTATTTCCCTTCGTCACCTGGACACCTTCGTGCAGGCACCTCGGGTCTTTTTTGCACAGGTCTATTTTTCCCTAAACAACCACCGTTTGTTGTCTTAGTTCCCTGAGCACCTGGGGATCCTCTCTCACTCCACCCTTTCCCACATTGCCCACATCTCCTCTGTAACTAAGTTTTATCATGTATCTACATACGTCGGGGCCCACATCTCGCCAGCCTGAAGTCCCATCGCATCTCTGCTACTTGAGCTCATCCTCTGCCTGAACTGGATGACCTTCACAGTCTTGCATTATCTCTCCTTCCAAATTTGGCCCCACTAGCTAGGGGTATAGTAGGGCCAAATTTGGGCAGCCAGAGAGATTTTTCTGCAAAGCAATTTGATGATGTAATTATTTGAGTGTTTGTTTAAATCATTTCAGTTGGTTCCAACTGACTCACAAACCCTAGAAATCCCGGCCTTCATCTCACTGCAGCTATGTCTCTCCATTCTCCACCTAGGGACGATGACCTTCCTGTCTCTCTCTTCCCCCACTTTCAAGCCTTCACACTCACTCTTCTCTGTGACCTTGCTCGTATCTCTCCGCCAATTACTTTGGCAGTTTTTCTTCCTTATCTGTTATTTATTCTGTATGTTTTTGATTGCTTACTACCCATCAGATACAGAGTGGACCAGGTGCTGGGGCATTCTATGTGACACAATAATTACCTCTTAAATCATAATGTCTATATTATCACACACTTCAGGTCAAGCATATTTAAAACTTCAAACAACCTGTAGACTCGGTGAGTTGCCATTATTCTGTTTTGTAACAACACTATGTACTTTATTATTCTTTATCTCTAATGACTTACTCCATGCTTTTCATACAAATCAGAAACTAACTTCGTGTGGCTAAAAAACCTAAGCTGCCTTGTTCATGTTGTTACAGGCAACATCTGGCACAGTCCAGCACATAGTCGGTATCGCTTTCTTAAATTAAATGAAAGGATGGATGGAGAGAGTTGAACATTATGCCAAGTCACATTTGTAAGTCACCTGCCCACATCCGTGCACTTGCCATTGCTAACAGTCCTAAAAAATATTGAAAATGTATTCGAAAAACATAGTAAAAATGAAAGTAAAAACTTAACAAAATGTAAAAAAAAAAAATTGTGTGCATGCATTTTTTCTTTGTTTTCAACTGGAATGACAACTTAAAAAAACAAATTTTGATGTTTTGCATATCCATAGAATATAAAAATAGTATCTAGGCTTTATAAATAATTTATTAGTACATTTAAATGTACTGTGAAATGGAGAGAGCAATTGGACAATTAAATTTTGGAAATTAATTTCTATGCACATACGTAACGTTCAGGTTTAGCAAATGCACTTTTCACTGTGAAACTGAGCTAGAAAATACCTCAAGTGAGAGGGAAAAAAGTGATTCTTTGGAAGGATTAGAAAAGGTCCTCTAAGTCGGTATCTTCCACTTAACGTAAATTTACATCTTCCGATGCTCTGTTATCTGTGCGTGTGGGTCTCTGGGCTTGCGCCATTATGTGTATTATCTATGAAAGTAGATTTACTACACTCATATTTTTGCCATGCATTTTTCAATAATTTAGATCATTTATTCTGGAAATACTTCAAGGGAGGGGGCTGGCGATTGATTTTCTCTTAAATCTATGCAGGAGCACACTTACGTGTGTTGAGGTTATATTCTTCCAGAAGGAATCAGAAAACCACAGGAGAAATGGAGGGAAGAGAGGAACGAGGAATCATTCCTGAGCAATAACAAAGAATCCAGGCAGGACGCAGTCTTTACAGTACAGTAGGATGATTCCATTTAAAGTCTGAGTCACCAAATTAAAGATTGGCAAGCATTAAGTTTAGCATGTAAAGACTTTTGTAAATAATACATTTAATCTTGTTCTTAAACTATCTTCTCACTTTAGAAAATTTTACATTATAAAAGTGAATCTTCTAATTCATTACGTTTTCAAAATTTCCCTACTACGTAGTCAGTGCCTGGGGGCAATTTAGGGATAGTACCAGGCTTAGGTGTTTAGGACATCATTAATTAATTTCTTACTATATTAAGCTCTATTATATTATATTCTACTTCATGTTGGTATCAAAAGGAAACACTTTACATAGGAAAACAGTAAACTTAACTAACGAATTTATTAGGCAAATTCTTCTTTTTTTTTTTTTTTTCCCAGACAGAGTCTAAATTTATCATCCTCAATAGATTGCTTTATTGTCACCGCTCACGGCCACCACCAACGCTTGGGCTCCGGCAATTCTCTTGCCTTAGCCTCCTGAGTAGTTGGGATTACAGGCACTCGCCACAATGCCTGGCTATTTTTTGTTGCATCTTGGCTGGGGCTGGGCTCGAACTCGCCACCCTTGGTATATGGGGCTGGTGCCCTACTCACTGAACCACAGGCGCTGCCCTTAGGCAAATTCTTGAATAAAGTGAACAAAGTATTTAATTCGAGTAAATCTACCATAGCACTAATTTTTTAGTTGCTTGTAAAAAACAGAAGTTGATTGTTTATGTTTTTAAAGTTTATGTCAATTGAAATATATTAAATCAGGTTGATATTTTCAGCACTTTCTTAAAAGCCAACATTTAACAGTCTCACTGAGTTCCTTAACCAGTGCGATTTTTAAAGAGCTCTTGGTTACAAATAGAATTTAAACATAGAAAAAATTGTTCTTCAAAACGGGCCAGTTCATATATTTATGTGAAGAAAAGCAAAACTTAGGGAAACTCTGGAACTGGTAGGTGATATACCAGCTCAAATGCCCTTTATGACACCAAGGGCTCTGTGAAATCGCAGATTTATTTTTTTCCCTTAAGAAGTGATATTTAATCACCTGTGACTATTGAGAAAAGTTTATTGAGATATCTGTTTCCCTTCCCAATAATAAATTTTATATATTACAAATATAAAATACATCAAGTTCTCAAATTCCTGTGAGAAATTTCTCTTTGTCCAGAAACTATATTTACTTGCTCTCTGGTGCTTCTACTGGAGGTTAGATACAGCTGGCACTCAGTGTCCCAGAGAAAGTAGGAAACAGGAATTAGTGGTCAACAGCTCTCAAATCACGTCGGGATGTTAAGACCATGCATACTGATGGGGACACCATTCTGCCCTAACGAGGGTAAGAAAAGAAATCAGAACCCCCCTCCCCCTGCGGGCTCTGAGGCAGTCATTGGTGTTGGTGACCTCAGCCGGATCAGAGATTCAGTTACAGCTCAGACATTATTCATGAGTCAGTGTTCTCTAAGCTCCTGCCCTGTGCCCACATTTTTTATGGTACTAAGTTTACATCAGTGAACAGAACAGACAGAATGACTTGCTTTCCCAGGCTCTAAGGAATATCTAAGCATATCTCAGGGACCTCATGGGCCATTATAAAAACTTTCCACTTAACGGGGCAAACAGGGGAGGCACAGTGAGGTCCTAAATAAAAAGCTGTGATCTCATTTACGTTACATTTGGGTCCATGGTCTGGCTTCTGTGTGGATATTAAACAAGAAAGGGAAAATGTGAAAGCAGGGAGGCTTGTTAGGAGGACATGAGTATTAAAATGAACCTACTGAGAGGCAGGGGTGGGAGAATCGCCTTGGCCCAGGAGGCTGCTGTGAGCTGGAACGCTATGGCACTCTACTGGGAGCGATAAGGTGAGACTCTGTCTCTAAAAAAAATAAATAAATAAATAAATAAGATAAAATGAACCTACTGAGAGGTGATAAGGAAAAATTAATCAGAAATAATAATTAGTCTGAGTATATTTTTAAGGTGTAGTCAATAGGTTTTTCTAACAAACTACGTGAGAGGTGAGAGAGAGAACGTGAGAAGTAATTTTGTCCTCAGCAGAGGGACGGCAGCAGCAGTTGGGTGATATTTTGCATGTGTTGGAGCAGCGGAGTAGAGAGAAAGTGAAGGGACAGTCAGAATTCTCTGATTCATTTTCCTCAGAGCTTTAAAATATTGATTTCATTTCATCTCTATAAACAAAGTAGGTCCTAGAGCAGAAACAAAGTTGACTAAACATTTTCTGAATTTCAAAGTAGAATCGTACCCTTCATTACTGCAGAGAGGACACCAAACCACGTAGAGAAAGCTGCCAGCAAACGTCAGAGGCATCTACTGAGCAAGATGGAAAAGATTTGGTACTGTCTGGGTAAGGGAGCGTTTTTTAGCGCTGGCCAGAAATAGACAAGTGGTTGCAATCTATCGCAACCATCCATGTTTCCTCAAAGACAGTCAGACCTGGTAGGAATGCAAAAAACTAATTTTCTCAAGGAAAGCATGCTAATGTCATTATACCGTGCAAAGATGCTGAGTGTAAATCTGTAATTGCCATAATCTGTGAAATGTAAACAAAAAGGACAGAAAAATGCTTTAGCATGTCCCCTGCTCTCCCTGTCATCCAACACCAGGCATTCATGCAATCATTGACCATATTTAAGGCTCACTAGTCCTATAACCATGGAGACAACTGGGAAATGACTCCTCCATTATTTCCGTTGTAAGAGCAGAGCCCACTGATCGCTGAAATGTTCACACACATTACGATTTCTTTACATCATTTTAGAAATCCCAAGAAAACTATTCTCTCTGAACCTGCATTTCTGTAGTGTACATACTGAATATATCTCCTTATTTGTGTTGAAGTGTACCATTCTTCCCATTTTCCATAATCTTAAGAAGCCATTATGTCACATTTTGAATTATAGTCTTGCTCTAAAACTCTGTCATTGATTCTGTGCATAATCACCTCATTAATAGTCTCCCCATTTCAGTCATGATTCTTAGAGGTGTGGCTTACTATCGTAAAATTGTTTACGATGTTGACTCTTCTGAAAATTTAGACATCTCAAAGCATTTGATACAAAAGGACAGTAAAATCAGAACATATGAGCCATGCAGCTTCAACTTAAATAATCTGGACTACTATTACGGTGGCTCTGAAAATATTGGACTTGGAAAGGGGCTTAAGGAGAGTTTATAATTCTTCCTGCTCATGTAACAGACAAGAAAATTAAAACCAAAGTCATTTTAGTATGAACCTAATGATACTGGATATTAATAAAATCATAAGTAGTTGGATTCAAACATCTTCCTGTTCTGGACAAAGTTCCTACTTGAAATAATATTTATAATGATACATGACTCTAACAAAGAAACATTTTACACTGCATGATTCTTTTTCTTTCTTTTTTTTTAAGTTATTTTATTTTATTGTTTATTTATTTATTTGCAGTTTTTGGTTGGGGCTGGGTTTGAACCCACCACCTCCGGCATCTGGGGCTGGCGCCCTACTCCCCTGAGCCACTTGAATGCACTATGGAACGCCGGGCCTGGTGGCTCATGCATGTAATCCCAGAACTCTGGGAGGCTAAGGTGGGCAGATCACCTGAGGTCACAGGTTTGAGACCAGCCTGAGCCGGAGAGAGACCCCTCCTTTAAAAATAGCCAGACAAGGTGGTGGGTGCCTGTAGTCCTATCTACTCTTGAGGCTGAGGCAAGAGAATCTCTTGAGCCCAAGAGTTAGAAGTTGCTGTGAACTATGATGCCATGGCATTCTACCAAGGGGGCGAAACAGTGAGACTCTGTCTCAAAAACAAAATACACTGTAGAAAATACATTCAGGCGGCTTACAATGCCATTAGCCATTTTTAGGGTCTTGCTCTTGAACTCCCCTACCCTCTTACATCTGCCACTTCCTTCCCTTCCCTCAAGACGAGAAAGCACTAATTCATATCCATCTTGCAGGTGAACTTAAGAAATGCCTGCCATAGTTAATTAGTCTTTCTCTTTTGATATTTTGATTTCTCTTCTTTTCTCAATTGCTAAGGGGGTTCTAAGTATCAATTTGAATTAAAAGATCTTTTCCTGGGAACTGAGCTTTGATTATGGACAAGCATGCTAATGTTACTTTAATCCCCCCTCCATTGCAGATTGATGATCCTAACAGGAAAATGAGACTATCTTACCCTCAGACACATTATGATTAAAAGGGTGCTAATCCCTTCTCCAGTCTGCCCACTGTTGATAATACACATTCATGTGGCAAATACAAGGCAGGATGAACACAGTGCCGGGTAATCACAGCTGAGGTGCCAGGCCCAGGACAGATGAGGGCGTGAAGCTCCTGCCAGCACAGACAAGTCGCAAACGTCTGGGGCAACAGATCCCTAACACAAGCCTTTATTTTTGCAAGTGCTGATGGCAGCAGGCTCCTAGTTAACGACTCAAGGACAAATGTAAGTAAAATTATCACTGTCCCCACGAAGCCAGAGTGGGTTATATATGGTCACATCTGCTTCACCTCCACAGGCATCTCACCCACACCAATGTGGCCTGATACTTTTTTAATAATATCATGGCAACTTAACACCTACAAAGAACCCAGGTCTTAGTGCAACCATTTTGACTATCAGTAGAAATCAGAATCTCTATGCTGGTTACACTCCATCGAGACTATTTTAAAGGTACATTTTAGTCTTAGATTCAATTTACTTTTAAAAGAGAGAATAAGTTAGCTGAATGAGTTAAAAGGAATGTCTGTTATGAAAAATCTAGATCATACAAGACAAATTATAAAGAAACTTGGATAATATGTGATATCAGATTCGTTTTATCACTAATCACTAATCTCTGAAATATTGAAAATTCAGGTATTTCTTTTGGTCTCTCCCGTTTAGAAGAGGAGGATAAAACATTAGTTTTGAAGTTTTATTGGATAAAAAAGCAGAACCATTTCTTCACTTTTCAGAAAGTTTCTAGTTTTTCTATTTTTTAAATCATTTTTAAATTATCTTGAAATGCATCACGTTACCCCTTATTTATGTTTGTTCTTGTGCAATTTCTTTATCACATTTGATTTACATATAATGTAATAAAGATTGTTTTTATTACACTCCAAAAAGACAACACATGCTGTCAAAATTTTATAAATAAATTCTTCCACAAAAAAATAAAATTTCTTGAAAATACCTTCTCTGAACTAATTATTCTGGAGCCGAAAACAGGAAATACTGCTTATGAGTCAGCTTATGTGTTTCTGTTACAACAGGGCTTCTCAGTTCTGCACTTATCTTAACATATATGGCAATTGACTTGGGGTCACATAAATGTCACTTGATGCCACAAATCCCAGCGCTTCACATGAAAATTACATTCCCAAATGTATTCATGGCTGTACCATGACCCATAGTCATGGCCTATTCCCCTGATTCATATAGTAAACATTTTTCAATGGTAAATAAATATTTTGAGCGTAAATAGTAGTCTGCAAATGTAAATTTTACCCCAAATGATTTTTTGTGTGTCAATTTTAGAACTACTGGTTAGATATATTTAATTGTAATTTAATTATTGTATATAATTTTTTAAGTAATAGATTTTTCAAATGCCTAATCCTGATATGTATTGTGATACTAACACATTGGCAGCATTTATTGACATTGACAGTCCTTCTTATTGACATTTAAGAAGAACTTCAGTGAAACAGTTAAAGGACAATAATCCTGAGTAAAAGAAACCTCACATTCCCAGTGTTAAAAAAGTTTTTGAAGTTGGACGCAGTGGCACTCGCCTGTAATCCTAGCACCTTGGGATGCTGAGGCGGGAGGATTGCATGAAGCCAGGACTTGCGGCTAGTGAGACCTCACTCTAAAAAATATAAAAAATAAATGATAATAATAATAAATTAAAAAATAAAGAAAATAAAAATTAGATGGGTGTGGTATATGCTTATAGTTCCAGTTCAGTAGGCTGAGGCAGGAGGAGTGTGGAGGTTACAGTGAGCCCAGAAGTTTGACGTTACAGTGAGCTATGAGGATGCCACAGCATTCATACCTGGCAGGCAGAGGGAGACCCTGTCTCAAAAAATTGAACAAAACCTTTATTGACCGTTTAATGAGAATTAATTTTGATTGTACTTCCGGTCCCTAAATAAAATCCTAGACCCGTGATTTCAAAACAGCAGACAGTATAGAAAGTCTTATAAGTCTAAGTCTTTTGTGCTTTAATGTACCTGAGAGTCAAAATGAAAATGCAAAAGCCACTCGAAAAACAGTGGGGTGCAAAGGCATCAAGGTCAGGAAACCTGGACTTGAATCCAGCTCTCTCACTTACAAGCTTCAAATGAGCAGAGCAAATGACTTAATGCTACCTCAGTATGAGACTGTGTCTGTATTGCAATGCATAGAAAGTGTTGTGAACAAGACAAAAATGTGTGGCTCGGGGCCCGTAGCATAGTGGTTAGGGCACCAGCCGCATACACCGAGTCTGACAGGTTCAAAACCGCCCGGCCCTGCTAAACAACACTAACAACCAGTTAGTTGCTGTGGCAGGTGCCTGTAGTCCCAGCTACTTGGGAGGCTGGGGCAAGAGAATCGTGTACACCAAGGAGTTGGAGAGTTGGAGGTTGCTGTGAGCTGTAACACCAGAGCACTCTACTGAGGGTGACATAGTGAGACTCTATCTCAAAAAAAAAAAAAAAAAAAAAGTACAAAATGTGATATATGTAGACGCTTTTACAATGTGGAGCATTTGGTTCATGTTCAACGGTGGCAACTAATATTTTAGTAATTATGTAGTATCAATATTCAGGTGTGCTTTCGTGTAAGATTGATAAATCTTCAACCTTAAACTTGAGTACTTCGATTACTCTGGAGTTCTTCTGGCCGAAAATGGTCCAGGGTCACATAAATGTTATTTGATGGCACAAAGGTGCTTCAAATGCAGGTAGTCATACAGATTTTGTAAGACACTGTGGCAGTCAGCTGACATCAATCGCTTGATGCTGGCAGCCCGCTCCACAGCCTGGCAGCTGGGGTCTGTGTCTGCAGCCTCTGGGAGTGTTCTGGCTCCTCTGTAGTCCGCAGAGCCGGCCTAGCAGAGCACACTGTTGCCAGTGGAAACTCTGGGCTCTGCGAATGGCAGATGCTCAACTACGGCTGCAACAGAGCCCAAGGCTATGGTTCCCTAAGCCCCCTAAATTGGGAGACTCTTGCCAAGAGCCTCTGTATTATATGGCAGACAGCAAGTCCTGGCTATCAGGGGACTCCAAGGGGCTGCGTGCTGAAGCTTGGCAGGCGGCCACTGAGAGAGGTTTTTGAAACCTGATTGTTATATTCTTCTGGAATTAAAAAAATATCCACATACTCACAGTGTGAAAACCATTTTATAAGTCATGCTCCCTTTCAAAATATGCTTTGTCAATTGTGTTTAACGATAGAAATATCTGAGGTCTAAAAATAGTTTGGTTTTCATAAAGAGAAAAAAAATAGTTCAGTTCTAAAATTCACCTTTCTTGGAGAAAGAAAGAGAACAGAGGCTAGAAGCAAAAATATAATTCCTATCTACAAAAATAGCAGCGAAATAGTGACACGTTATTGTGGATTGAATCACAGTTATACGCCAGGTATTCAGCTTCATGTTCTTTTTAAAACATCATTCCTGTCCTTTCTTATTAAGTCTGGATTCCGCCCAAGAGTTCCTTTGTGGCATTTAACACCTGTGAACTTGTGGTGATGGTAAGTATAAATTCATTGCTACTGGATGAATAATTTTATTTTATTTCAAAGTTATTGCAAAGATTAATGGAATTTCATGAAAGTTCATATTGGTTTAAATCATTTTATTCATTTTTCTGTCAATAAATTAAAGAATAATTTTATGACATTAAAAAGTAACCTCCGGTTTTATATATTGAAAAGCTAGGTTGGAAGCATAATTATTCAACAATATAAAAAGCACCTGTGTTAAAAGCATTGCTTTAAAAATGTTGAGTGTAGTCAAATTAAAATCTAATGCCTTCTTCTGTATTCCTTTTCATCTTTCACCTCTTATTACCTTAAAAGTAGGTCAAAATTTTATCTTACGAAAAATGGTTTGGATGGGGTTACAAAAATTAACCTAATAGTTGGATAAGCCAACCAGAAGATATTAATATATAGCAATATGTATTGAATTATATAGACCAGAAGAGGAAATCAGCAAGATAGAATCTGATTATCACCAAAAAGGGTAAAATACATTTGAAAAACCTAAACATGATAGATGTTGAAAATGCAAATTTTTCCAGGCAGATTATAGAATTTTAAGTAAATTCAAGAGATTGAAAAATGTTCTTATTAGAAGCCAAAAGGAGCTAATAGCTTATCTCTAATATGCCTTTAATATGTTAAAATCTTTAACTGAGGGTTATATCATCATATATAAAAAAATCATATTTTAAAATTTTTTTTAATCAAATGTTTAAGCCTTGCAAGATTTATTTTAGAGTACAGACACATATCCAAACATCTGGAAATCAAGCAGTGGTGTATCTGCAGAACTTTCTTTATTTGAAAGAAAGAAAAGTTAAATGGATATTATTCACAACCAGTATTTATTTTGTTTCCACTATGCATCAGTTATCCTGTTTAGTTAATTAAAATATAAATATCATTTGAACTGAAAGTATTAGATTGTATCAAGAACCCGAAAATCAATTACCTGCAAGGGTCACGCAGGTAACATAAATGAATAAATTGGACTGATGGAATGAAATAGGGGATGGTGGAAGTTTATGAAAAAAAGGGTTCACCTAAAATCATTCAACCTTAAACATACTTACATACTGTGTATATTAAGATGAACATACTTCAAGACTAAAAGAAGATATACAAATGGCCAAGAAACATATGAAAAAATGCCTAAAGCTTAATGCCACTAAACAGAAAAATGCAAGTTAAAACCACAATGAGATATCCTCTTACTCTAGTTAAAATGGCTTTTATTAAAAAGTCCCCAAACAACAGATACAGCCGTGGATGCAGAGAAAAAGGAACTCTTATGCACTGTGGGTGGGACTGCAAATCAGTACAACCTGTGTCAAAAACAACATGGAGAAGCCTCATCAAACTTGTGATAGACTTATTGTTTGACCCTGCAATCCTATGACTGGGTATTTACCCAAAGGATAAAAAGATTCATTTTATCAAAAAGGCACTTGTACTTGAATGTCTACTGCAGCATAAGACAGAATGGCAAAGATGTGGAATCAGCCCACGTGCCAATAAATATGTGAGTGGATTAACAAAATGTTTACGCCTGCTATGGAGTACATCTCAGCTATAAAAAATAACCAAGGGAAGGGAAGGGGTACAAACCCACCCACCAGGTACAGTGAACACTCTCCGGGTGATGGGCATACTTTAGAAAGCTGTGACTCCAGAATTACAAAGTGACCCATGTAACCAAAAAGTTTGTACACCTGTGACATTTTGAAATAAAGATAAATGCATAAATAAAAGACTTATGTCAGACAGGAACAAGACAGGAAAAATCTTCATATTACCATTCAAGGAATAAAAAACACAATTATTAAGTTCCTCATTAGAAAAAGGAAATGCAATCATTCACAACAAAAACATTTGTGAAATACTCAGCCAAACATACCATATATACTCGAGTAAATAAAGCTGAACAAATAGATTCCATCTTTCTGAGAGTACATTTTGAGTGATTTCAGTGGGCTAGATGTTATACCAGACAATCAGACAGAATGGTTGTGTTTGCTTCTAACCTTTAAAACCAGTAGTTAAGACACTAATGTAAAGGACCCCTGTCTCACAGGAGGAGGTAGCTCCAGATGACCCCGGATCCACATGGATACTAGTAAGCTCTCTAGTTAATGCTCAGAGCAAGCCAACTGTTTACTTTGTGCGTTTCTTCTGTTAGCAGTTAAACTGTTAGCATTCCATTCTCCTGGTTCCTCTCAAAAGATATTTATGATTGATAATTATCTCAGAAAAGGGAAGTGATCACAGGATATCTACTTTATCCTCCACCAGGTGCCTATGTGTGTCTCTCCCTACGTTCACTTTTTTCTTTAGTTTAAACGCTAATATTCCACTTTGCGGGATCGTTTCCATTAACACATACACACAGTGCAAGTGCTCTCCCAGCGACCAGCTCACTTCTCTGCAGACCCTCACGGCAAAACACGGTAAAGGAATGTATCCTACCCAATAACTTCTCAGTCTGTCCTCCCATGGTCTGATTCCAAGTGACGGGTACATTTATTTTTTCTAGATCTGTGAAATATGACTTTGGCATTTTGAAGGGGATTTCATGGAATCTATAAATCACTTTGGAAGTATGGGTGTTTTATCGAAGCTGATTCTACCAATTCAAGAGTGTGATTTTTTTTTTTTTTTTTTTCCCATTTCTTCTTGTCGTCTGTAATCTCTCTCCTCCATATTCAGTGGTTCTGCTTGCAGAGATCTTTCACCTCCTTGGTTAAGTATGCTCGGAGGTATTTTTTGCTTGTTTATTTGTATTGATAGCACATGGTACTGAGTTTTGATCTGACTCTCAGCTTGACTGTTATTGGTGTATAGAAGATTTGTATACATGGATTTTGTAACATGAGACCGTGGAATTGATCATCTGTTCCAGCCGTCTCTCGGTGGAGGGTTTGGGATTTTCTGGATACAAGATCACATTGTCAACTGTAACCCTTATTATCAAATGTCATTTGTTTTATTTAGTGTGATTATACCACCTTTTATTTATCTAACTTTTGAATTCATATCTTTTCTTTCCTTTTATTAGCAAACATTGCACGTCTCCTAATTAAGATTTTCGAAGTATAATTTGTGGAAGACTAATAATATTTGTTTCTTACGGGCATATGTAGTGTATTATTAGTTTTTGCAATTACTGATTTTACTTCTACCATTTTCTTCTACACGTTCTGTTTATTCCAGTTCTTTTGTTCTAATGTCTCATATTTTAGCTTCATTTGGCTTAGTATAGTACTTTTTTCGTATTTTTTCAGCTCTTACATTTTAGTTATATTTTGTTAACTTTTCAGTAGCTAGCCAAGAAGTTAGCATCTAGAGCAGGTTAAAACTTTTACCATATCTAAAGATAGGCTAAACTCGTAGAATTTTTTAGTTTACTTTTCTACAGGAAGTTAATGACTACCTCGTACATACAGTTTACACTTCACACAATATTACTACTACCTTGTGGCTCGGTCCCCATCATTGTTTAATGAACCCTCTGTCCTCTGTGCAGCTGGTTGTCTCGTTCTGTGTTTTCTTTCTTCCCTCTGCTCTCATCTTTCTTCTTCCTAAGTGCCGATCTGTGTCTCTCCCTACGCTCACGTTTATAATCCTCAATACCTTCCCAATCTGTGCTCAGATTGCTGGCTGAGACACAGTCTCTCAGCTTTTGCTTGTCAAAAGGTATTTATTTCTGTTTTACCTTGATTTTGAACTCCATTTTTATGCAACACAGAATCCTGTATTAGTGGCCGTCTTCTTGCAGAACTCAGAGAGATATTGCATTTCCTAATTCTTTACTTTGTGTAAAAGTCCTCTGAAATTTTGTTGTGGCATTTTGAAAACAAATTTGCCTTCTTTCTCTGGCTGCTTTTGTGCTTTCCTCTGGGCCCTCAGTCTTTCTTCTTTTTTGCAGTTTTTTGGCCGGGGCTGGGTTTGAACTCGCCACCTCTGGCATATGGGGCCAGCGCCCTACCCCTTTGAGCCACAGGTGCTGGCCTGGGCCCTCAGGCTTCAGGCCCTTCGTTCCTGAGCCTGGATTCCTTCCTCCTTTGTCTTCAGTTACCACGAGTGCTCTGTGTGTGTGTGTGTGTGTGCGCGCGTGTGTGTGTGTCTACATGTGTGCATGTGCATGTGTGTCTCTGTGTGTGTGTGCACTTGTGTGCACGTGTGTGTCTGTGTGTGCGCGCTTTTGTCCATGGATCCTTTGTCCAAGTACCTTTTTTGTGCTTTTCTGTAGCTTCTGTCTTGCTCCACTCTGGATAAGTTTTACTAGCTTGTGTCCCAAACACTGAACATTTTTCCCCTATTTATTTTGTTGTGAAGGCCATATATTTAGCACTGAATAACAGTACTTTACTCTCCTTATTCTCTTGTGAAAATATAATTTCATCATATATATGTTTATATTTGAATCTATTTAGCACTTTTATTTCAATGCAAGATATATAGAATGTGCATATCTACATTCCTTATGGATGTTCTCATTTTTTGTTTGTTTCTTGAGACAGAGTCTCACTCTGTCACCCTCAGTAGAGTGCTGTGGCGTCACAGTTCACAGCAACCTCAAACTCTTGAGCTCATGAGATCCTGTTGCCTCAGCCTCTCAAGCCAGACGGGGTCTGGCTGTTGCTCAGGCTGGTCTGGAACTTCTGAGCTCAGGCAATCCGTGCGCCTCCCAGACTGTTGGGATTACAGGTGTGACCACCCATGCTCAGCCTTCATTTTTTTTTAAAGTCATTTCTTTCTGCTTCTTATCATGCTTGATAATTTTGTTTACAAGCTGGACATTGTTTATGGAATACTGAAGACTTTCTGGATAATGTTATTATGTCACAAATGAGAATTAATTTTCTTCCATCAGGAATGAAGAAGACAGATAGATTACCTAGACAACATCCCCTGGTTTCTGGGTACCCAGTACCATGCTTTACCACACTTTTTTTTTTTTTAAGACAGAGTCTAACTTTGTCACCTAGGTAGAGTGCTGTGGTGTCATAGCTCATAGGAATCTCAAACTCTTGGGCTCAAGCGATTCTCTTGTCTCAGCCTCCCATGTATCTGGGACTATG
Source organism: Loris lydekkerianus (assembly GCA_963574355.1). Taxonomy (NCBI): domain Eukaryota; kingdom Metazoa; phylum Chordata; class Mammalia; order Primates; family Lorisidae; genus Loris; species Loris lydekkerianus. The sequence continues at coordinate 23,228 of CAUYPK010073039.1, read as the reverse complement.
GGCACTGGGCACACAGCCAGGATTTTTTTTTTTTTTTTTTTTTAAAAGAGACAGGGTCTCACACATGCTCAGACCAGTCTTGAACTTGTGAGTTCAGGCAATTCACTCACCTCTGCCTCCCAGAGTGCTAGGATTACAGGCGTGGGCACCCCACCCAACCACTTTAGGAATACTGTCAATCAAAATTCTCCATAAAACCAAAAGGTCTGAGATATTGAAAATAACTCTAGAGATGTTTCATCCTTGCACTGGACTGTGCACTCGATTTAAGTAATATTATTAAAAAGTTAATGTCCCTTTTTAGGAAGCTTCTTTCTAACTCTATACCTGGAAAAGGTCTTCTCATGAATAACAATTTTTATTATAGCACTTAGCACAATTTTAATCTAATACATAGTTTTATAATCAATTGTCTCTTTGGCTAAACTCCAAGCATCTTTTCTGACATGCTAAAATCCTTCCCTCTTTAAAAGAGAATTCTTCATCTTAGATTAACTTTATCTGTAAAACCCATTTTTAAGTAGAATATTCAGTCTATTTGCATTTAGGATATAGATATCCAACTAGTGCTCTGTGAGTCAACACCAATTCAGCCTTCTTGATCCTGAATATTACTTTGAAGAGGGAGAAGATGGACAGACATTGGCAGTAAAAGTGTTCCTAAATAGAAATTTCTCTAGTGAGCAGAAGGCCAAGGTTAAAAGTGAGTATTTAAATGCATGTTGTCTTCGGAAAGCTAAAATGCAGGCAGACAGCTTATTGCTGTTTTAATGGCACCTTCCAGAGATGAAATTAACATTTGATTTACATGAGTGTCCTTGGGCAGAGGCAATTGTGACGACTCATATCCACTGATAGAAGCTGAATTAGTTTTAACCTCTCAAAGAAATAATCTAGAAGTCGTAATGAAGAGCTAAGTGCAGATGTCCACTTAATACGTGGTGATGCTTCAAGCAGTAACAAAGAGATTGCCATGTAATAGTATTTTATACTTATTGAATACCTGTCCTTTGAGGAATTTATGCCATTTTCAAAGGTGATAAACTAGTCGCAGAATGTGACTTCATCATTTTGAAAGTAATCTAGGACTTAGGATTCATGATACAATATAGAGACAATTTGAGGGTCACAAACTCAGGTGGCTTCCAGGATCACCGAAGTTCTAACGATGAAGCTAACAATATATCATTTTGCGAAAGGGTAACTGTAACTGGAGAGTCCAAATCTTACCTGAAACCAAGAAAATTAATTGCTTCAAATGATTTTGGTGGCAATACACACTAACAACAAACTGAAAGATGGGCTGCTATCTTTTGGAGTATGATTTTAGCTCCATCTCTTCACTTTATGCATGAGTCATGCAATTTTCAGATAGGCAGGTGACTTGCCCCAGGTCATACAATAGATTATTAGATGACATGTGAACTATTCTTATTCTAATGATATTATTTAATGATCTCATCTCCTTAGTTTAAAATACTCATAAATTCCTATTTTGCATGATGTAATTAAAACTTAGGATATATATGGAAATTATCTTTCATGTTTATAAACAGAACAGCAATGCACTAAAATTAAGTGAATTCCTGGTGCATTCTGGAATACAGAATATGATATTTAAGTAATCGAGCACAAGTAATTGAACCCAACCATGAGAAGTGAGGAGAGAGGCAGGGAACAGATTCTCAGTCAAAACCTTCAGAACCAATCCTGCGGGATGATGAAGACTCCTGGCCTCCTAAATAGAAAAATAATAAAAATTCTATTGTTCTACACCACTAGCGCGAGGTTCTTTGTGGTAGCCCAAGGAAACTAAGACATTGAGGAAACACACATGTTTATTTCACTAATTAAATATGAATAAAAGTATTTTGCAAAGCCCCTTACCTAATTTAGAATCTCCAGAACACATGCTATAATGGAAGTGCAATACAGACCTAAAACTAATATACTATTTTTTTAACCATATCAATTGTTCTTTCTCTGTGTTTAAAGGGGCATGTTTATGTTTATTGCAAAGCAATCTTCATCAGTTTTAAGGTTGATAGCTTCGGTATTCTTTTGGTACAAATATTTTTCAATAAAATGAAACAAAAACTTGTAAATTTATAGCATCTTAAAAACTCATGTTACCTAAATTCATGGTCTTGCTTCTATGGTGTGTAGGAATTGATTGATAAGCTATCAAAAGCAAAACTACATTATTGTATATTTTCAAACCCTTGGGAGCTGGCCTAGCTGGATAAAAGTCTTAATGTGAGTGACAGCTAATAGAGCGTCTCTGTCAAGGCAAGTGACAGGAACTTTGATTTTTGAAACTGAAGTATTGAAGTTCTAGATGAGTGGCATTCTTTGTGTGTGCATTTCCCCCGAAAATGATGATCCCTGAAAGTAGAAACTGAAGCGATTTGCAATAAACATTCTGGTGCAAATGTCTTTGTTGTAAAATAACTTTTGATCATCTGGGTATATACCTAGTAGAGGAATTGCAGGATTGAACAGTAGGTCTACTATTAGTTCCTTGAGTGTTCTCCAAACTTCTTTTCAAAAAGGTTGTATTAGCTTGCATTCCCACCAGCAGTGTAGAAGCATTCCCTTCTCTCCACATCCATGCCAACATCTGTAGTTTTGGAATTTTATGATGTGGGCTGATCTTACTGGAGTTAGATGATATCTCAAAGTGGTTTTGAGTTGCATTTCTCTGACAATTAAGGATGATGAGCATTTTTTCATGTGATTGTAGGCTATGTGCCTGTCTTCATCAGAGAAGTTTCTGTTCAAGTCGTCTTGTCCACATAGAAATAGGGTAATTTATTCTTTTTTTTATTGATTAGTTTAAGTTCTCTATAGATTCTAGTTATCAGACCTTTTTCAGAAGCATAACCTGCAAAAATCTCCTATTCTGAAGGTTGTCTGTTTGTTTTACTTACTGTGTTCTTGGCTGTATAGAAGCTTTTTAGTTTGATCAGATCCCAGTAATGTATTTTTGGTGTTGCTTCAATTGCCAGAGGATCCCCCTTAATAAAATATTCTCCCAGGCCAATTTCTTCAAGTATTTTCCCTGCACTCTCCTCTAGTATTTTTATAGTTTCATGTCTTAAGTTTAAATCATTTATCCAGTGGGAATCAAATTTAGTTAGTGGTGAAAGTTGGGGGTCCAGTTTCAGTCTTCTACAGGTTGCCAGCCAGTTCACCCAACACCATGTGTTAAATAGGGAGTCTTTCCCCCACTGAATACTTTTCATCGGCTTGTCGAAGACCAAATGACAATTAGTAGCTGGGTTTATCTCTTGATTCTCTATTCTGTTCCATAAATCTACTGCTCTGTTTTTTGCCAGTACCATACTGTTTTGATCACTATAGATTATAGTATAGCCTGAAGTCTGGCAATGTGATACCTCCTGATTTGTTCTTATTTCTGAGTAATGAATTTGCTATTCGAGGTTTTTTTCTGACTCCATATAAAACACAGTACTATTTTTTCAAGTTCATTAAAGTATGATGCTGGTGCTTTAATAAGGATTGCATTAAATCTGTAGATTGCTTTGGGTAATATGGATATTTTAACAATGTTGATTCTTCCCAGGCATGAGCACGGTATGTTTTTCCATTTGTTAACATCTTCTGCTATTTCTTTTCTCAGAGTTTCATAGTTGTCTTTACAGAGACTTTTCACGTCCTTCATTAGGTAAAGTCCCACACATTTCATCTTCTTTGGCACTATTGTAAAAGGAATAGAGTCCTTGACTATATTTTCAGCTTGACTATTTTTGGCATATATAAAAGCTACATAATAGCCAAGACATGGAAACAGCCCAAGTGTCCATCAACCCATGAATGGATTAACAGATTGTGGTATATGTACACTATGGAATACTAAACAATGGAGACTTTACATCTTTTATGTTATGGATGGAGCTGGAACATATTCTTCTTAGTAAAGTATCTCAAGAATGGGAAAAAAATGTATCCAATGTACTCAATACTACTGTGAAATCAATATATAATCACATATAACCTCATATGAATGGCAAAACATAACTACAGTCCAGAAAGTAGAAGGAAAGAGGAGAGAGAGGGGAGGAGATGGGGGTGGGAGAAGGGAGGGTATTTGCTAATGTGCATGATGCAATGGTACATTTCAAAACTATTAAGAAATAGTTTTGAGTATAATTGTGATGGATGTGTTATTTAGTTCAATGTAAGCATTTCACATTGTATATTGAAGCAGTACCCTGAACCCCATAAATGCATCAATGTACAAAGTTATGATTTAATAAAAAGTAATAAAAATAAAAAAACTGAAGTGGTCTAGGGAAGGACAACAGGTTTAGAAAAATACATGTAACAACACTTTCAGTGGAAGAGAAAAAGTGAAAGCTTATGATGGTGATTATATAATGACATTAAATATAGCAAGGAAAGCTTGACATATAACCTCATTAATGCTTTAATTAAAAAGAGAAACAGTAATCAAAAACTATTCAGTATTTGATTATAACGGTCTTAAATGACATGAAGTAAATATTAAATTATTACTCACAGTAGACAAAGTAGGCCCATTTGATTTTTTTAATCTGTACACAGCTGTATATTTCAAATTTGCAAGCTTCACCTGTGTGGAAAATGTATTGATTATCACTTATGCTATAAAGTAGCATTTCCTCATTTATTAAATGTATTATTAAATGTATTTTAAAAATTGATTTGACTGAAAAGAAAATGTGAATTCAAGCAATCAGACCATGGTAGGTCAATAATAAAAAATTCCTATTAAAGATGCCAGTCCTCTTGTCTCATGATTGGTTAGATTCTAATATCAGGAATTCTTTGAGACTGCACTCAGTATTTTTATATACAATTTTTGTTATCTTTGTTATTGATATCAATATTTCAAATACGGAAAGTCTGCAACTCAAGAACGGATCCAAAATGTGATTTTTAAACTCTACATTACCAAGATTATTAGTGATATTCAACTCAATTTCTAATGTACTAAAATATAGGACATATAGTAGTATGAAAACCACTATAGTATTATGTCATTGGGTAATTCACTTTCCATTTTTTCTTCTGGAATTTGTCTTTGTGGCAGGCAGTGCCCCCAAGATACTTAGTTGTCCATTCACAGCCATGTTGACTCTCTCTTCTGTCCCCTGCTGTGGGCATGGTCTGAGGAAAACTAGAATTGTAGCAAGTATCAGAGTAAGTATGTAGAGATTTGCTTAATATTAATATGAATATAAATGGCATCTATTAAACACGTACAGGCATTAGAAACTCTTCTGAACATTACCTTAATAAACTTATTTAATTATCTAACATTAAGACGTAGACTATTACACATGTTCTAATATAATAAAACATTGTATAATCAATTCCTTAGTGAAAACAATGTGTATAATGTGTAAGCAGATTGTAGGGATTCAGAACTGATCAGGAAAAGGCTATAACCCAGAGACCAAAGGTGACAGCAGCGCCCCCACCCTCACTGGAGGAGGTGGGACAGGTGTGGTGTGTGCTGGGGGCACAGGAGCCCTTCCCAGCATGTCCAGCCCAGGTCTACAGAGCAGAGTTACTGCACAGAAGATGAAGAGGATCAGCCAAGGAAGCACAGGGGAGGGACCTGGGGATGGTGTCTCTCCAGCACTAGAGACATTCTGAATTAGAGGATTCTATAGGGCAGCAGTTTCTGGCCATCTTTTAACCACAAAGTTTATTTTAGGGGTGGCTGGAAGATGTTGGTTTTGTACGTATACAAAGTAGGCAGGCTGTGTGAATAAAAATCTGCATGTTTGTGCAATGTTGAAAGTAGGTGAATGTGCAAAAATATGAGTGTGGTGACATGGAACATTGAACCAGATGATCTTAGCTTGTGATAAAGGACCCAGATGTCAATACAGAATTCTTCTTTGGGGTTCATTTACATAACATAGTTATAATGATGTTGGTTATTTTTATCATTAATATCTACACAAATAAATGTGTTGAAGATTTATGGTATAGGTGTTATGGAAGCAATTTAAGAATGCACAGTAATAATTACACTGTCCTCCCACTCACTGGGATTATAATTTCTATCTTAGCTTTTAAATATATCTTAGTGGAAGTTTTTGGATATTCCCAAGCTGATCTCAAATAACTTCCCAGACAGCTCTACAGTAAGATAAAGTCTAATATTGACGAGGTATTAACCTTCCAGGGTCACCTGTACGTTATCATTGGCTTAATGTTAGCACTTCCAATAAAACATATTTTGACTACATTGTACATCATCATTAAGTGATGCCTGAAGTCCACATGTTACTTTGTTAATTTCAGTTTTTATCCAGTAATCCATGTACAAGTTCAATAGTCAACTGAATAAGAAGGTGTGCTGGGGCTTAAATAGAATGTTGACTGGATACAAAACGTTCCATTTGGTGTCTCATAGAAATATTGAAGGAAATGACAAACTACCTTAGCTGAGAAGAATATTTCAGGAAAAAATGAGGCGAAATACAATGTAACAGTCAGAATAGAAAGGAGTTAACTCTTTGAGACTACAAAATATGAAACAGCAGAAGAAAGTGTGTCTTCTTACCAAAATCTCACATTTATAAAATTTCAGTTCTGTGTTAAATTGGAGATTGCTGGGTTTTACAAATCATGCCCCATAATCCTTTGCTGATCCAGTATCCTGAGCAAACTGCTCTTATATCAGCAACCTCTTCACTAAATACCTTTTTAGCAATCTCCCTCCACATGGGTCTGGTGATACTTGATTATAGAATCAGATCACCACAGCAGAATAAAAGGAAAGGAAGATAATGCAGATATTTTAAGTGAATTCTCTAGGGGGGAAATTATTTTACAGGTCATGGGAGTGAGCTGTGATGTCAGACTTTCTTTATTGAAGCCTGGGTAAACTAATGGCTAACTACATAACCATGGATGAGCTCAAATATCTCTCTAAGGCCATTTCCCCTACTTTTCTTTTCTTTTTTTTTTTTTTTTCAGGTTAATGTGAGGTACAAACAACCAGATCACATCACAATATTTGAATTTCTTAGGTAGAGTCCAACTTGTAGTTGTGTCCTGCACCCAAGACGTGTGCCCATTACGTGGAAGCGCACCAATCCCCTTTGCCCCCTCCCCGTTCCCTCTCCCTCCAGCTTGAATTGAAAGGAGTTTTCCCCCCATGTGGGCATGAATTAGCTCATCTACTGGCTTTACATTGGTATTGAGTACATTGGATATTTGCTTTTCCATTCTTTCCATACTTTACTAAGCAGAATGCATTTCACCTCCATCCAGGTTAACACAAAAGATGTGAAGTCTCCATCTTTTTATGGCTGAGTAGTATTCCACAGCATACCTAGGCCACAGTTTGCTAACCCATTCCAGATTTGATGGGCATTTAGGTTGTTTCCACATCTTGGTGATTGTAAATCAAGTTGCATTGAACAATCTAGTGCAAATGCCTTTATGATGAAATGATTTTTGTTTTCTTCTGGGTAGCAGACTAGAAGTGGGATTTCAGGGTTGAATGGGAAGTCTAACTTGAGTTCTTGGAGGATTCTCCATACTTGTTTCCAAAGAGGCTGTGTTAGTTTGCAGTCCCACTGAAAGCAAAAGAGTGTTTCCTTCTCTCTACTTCCACGCCAGCCTCTGCAACTTTGGGACTTTGTGATGTGGGCCATTCTCACTGGGGTTAGGTGATATCTCAGGGTGGTTTTGATTTGTATTTCTCTGATGATGAGGGAAAATGAGCATTTTTTCATGTGCTGTTCAGCCATCGTCTGTCTTCCTCAGAGAAGGCTCTTTTCATGCCTCTTGCCCAGTGATAGATGGGATTGTTTGCTGTTTTTGTTGATTAATATGAGTTCTCTACAGATCCTAGTTATCAAGCCTTTGTCAGATTCATTACATGCACTTTCCATCGCTTACAAAAATTGATTCGAGATGGAGAAAAGATTTAAATCTAAGACAAGAAATGATAAAAACCCTAGAAAAAAGTGTGGGGAAACTCTTGAGGAAGTTGGCCTGGGGAAAGATTTGATGAAGACTTCAGAGGCAATTGCAACAACAGCAATAATAAACAAATGAGACAGTTAAACTAAAAAGTTTCTGCACAGCTAAGTACATAACAATTAATGCCAATAAACAACCTTCAGAGTGGGAGAAAATATTTGCATTACCCCTATGTAAATGAGTAGAATACTACTACCTGCCTTGGAGATCCATTTGAAAAATAATCAGATTATTCTTGTAACATAGTTAGAAGTATACCTAGTATGTATCAATAGTTATTATGTGATTTGGTAAATGTTTTTTTTAAAAAGGAACATGAAAGTTGATTTCAATATTTCAAATTTGATAATACCATCAGCATAGACGTGGACTGTAAGAGTTAGTCTCTTCTGTTTTGATATATATTAACAGTAAAGCACTGAAGCAGAATTTCAGACGTTGAAAATCGGAGGTTGAACATCAAAGCTTACTTGCAAATACAATATCCAAAATACAGTAACATAATTAAATACTTGTAGAATGGAAAAATGATTGCTATACTATACGTGAGGAGACCTGGCTATGTCTTTTCTAGTCGATACAATTTTGGAACCGCATTTTTTAACTAAAAAAGAGCATGTATATACTATGTTCACACCATCTCTGCGATCTTTTGGCTTTGAAATTCTATGACCGCGTATAAACACTAAGGCTATGTATGAACAATTTTCCTAAGTTTTGTGGGAATTTTTAAGGTCTTTAATTCAGTGGACTGTTTTACTTGGGCTAATGACATGAAATTCACTTTTATGTAGTAATAGCATGGGCGTGACTCATTGCAATTATGTCTACGCAATTACCTCTGGAGGAATCAAATATTTAAAAATCAATCTCTTTGCTAAAATGGTTATAGAATTCAATTCAAATTATTATGACTGACCCAATGTCCATAGAGGTATCATCACAATTAACCTAAATTAGGGACAAGAAAGAAGATGGTGGGAAAAATACAATTACCTTTAGTTCACTATTTTATGTGAAGAGTCATTGGTACCTTGAAGTTGGGGAAATTTCTTCCCTCAGGTTACTATAATAACAGGTCACCAGGTTCCTAAAGAGTACAACTACTGTCTAAGAAGTTACCAGGTCAAATAAAATAAATCAAAGTTCACATATAGAAAATAAATTATAAATTTGTGTCTCATGACGAAGGGATTTTTTTTATTGTTTCTTATAACTTTTATTATTACAAATAAAATTATATGATTGGTAGTTATGCAATATCAAAAATACAAATAGTGAAAAAATAACAGGAGCCCATGACAGTATTTAGTATGCTATAATAATAAGAATTGTATGTCGCTAATAAGATATCTATTTAAAGATACTTTACTTAATTATACATTTTAAAATTCACCTTGTCATTTACTCTCAAATGATTAATTTAATAACAAGGTGCAGTGACTTTGGGTAATATTTTTTACCAAGTTTGGTACAAGGGTGGAGAATCATTGAAAATGAGAGTAAATACTTATAAAATTAAACAATCCTCAGAGATCCTTAAAATATTGTAGATAATGTGAAATCTTTGACTCAAGATGGTCAGGGAGAATTTTAATGTCGCTAATATGGCTACATAATTGTACAAGTCCCTCCTTCCTTACACATTTATTCACTGACATTTTTGTAACATAATCTTAAACTATAATAAGAAAATTGATTTTTAAAGTTTAAGACACAGTTCACAAGAGGCCAGCAGACTTCTCACTATATTACTGAAAACTTTTCTTAAGTGATTAGAATAATATTATTTATCAAATTGTCAAAGTTTTGAAATGGTCCCAGCTGTCTTTGCTTTTTTGTTTGCTTTCGTTTTTTCCAGTTCACTACGAATGTGACTATTATGAATAAAAAGCCAGAGCATCGTTGTTAAAAATGGTGGAAAATCCTTTTTTTCCTCTATTTAGGATGCAAAGTAAAATTATTTTTTACTCTGCCGATTTCAAACCTGCTCTTCATATGTTCTTAAGCTTAAAAGAAATCACATCAAAAAAATCTAGAGCATGATTTTCCAAAGTATTGGTTGTAGTGGGGGAAAAAAAATCAATAAAATAGAAACTACAACATAAAACCAGGTACTCTCACACTCAGACTTACACACATATTCGTATGTAAATACAACTCTATTTGCCCATTCAATTCATTCTGTCTGTGCCCAGGCCCTCTGGTATTAGGTACACGGAATGCTGAATTATAGATAAAATCCGCCCCCTTTCAGCTAATACTCTAGCAGAAAAGACAGACAGAAAAGTAGAGATTATTGACCATTGCAATAAATTATATGATGAAGTCAGGCATTTAATTAGCCCAAGGAAAACTTCAAAGAGATTAGTTTGAAATTGCCCAGTTATAACTCATTGTCAATTTTAAAATCTTTACTGTTTATTCTTTAAAAAGCATGAATAAAAGCTTTAAAACACTTGTTCGTTTTTCTTATTACATTTCCCCCCTCCTTGGGAAACTAGTCCCAGAAAAGTTCTTAAAAGATTTTCTGAAATGTATAAAAAGAAAAACAAATTGTCATTGGATTGCACCCAATATCGTGAAGTTCCTTCATGCACATTCTGCTATAATTGTCATGCACCTGTGGCCACCTAGTTCATCTCAGGTAAGTCACAAAAATCCTTTTAATAACAACTCAATCCCTTGTCTGAGGATTACAAAGGGGTGGTATCAACTGTAAAATGCACACAGGAAAATACAAGAATAGCAATGTGTCCATTGACGTTATTCGATCTTATCACTGTCATTTTGGATTGTCCATGATGTGACTATATAGGTGCAATTTTTTGCTGAGGCAGAGCAGTGTATGTGTGTTATTTTAGGATATGTTAAACAGTTATCTTTAAAGCACAGCATGCATTTTAAAGCTTGAAGTTTTTCTTTCAAAAGTTTGGCCAATATAACTTAAGAACTGTGAAATAAAGTTCACTTTATATAAAATTTAATAATACTTGATACAATACAGCTAGTTCACTTAGAAGTACTGAAAGGAAACCTTTCCTATTAAAGCTTTGCTGATATGTTTGCTTGAACCATATGAAAGTATTTTTTAGCAGGTTAAAAATCAGTGAAAAAAAAAAAAATACCACTCTTCTGCCTAATATATTGGTGAAGCTGTCAGGTGCTAAAAAGCATATATCCATTTACAATATATTTACTTACTAAAAAAACAGATAGACTTTTTGGCCTTTGATTTTCATATACTTTAAAATATTTTAATAGCTGATTATTCTATTAACATCTCTAAAAAGAGTGAAGATTTAAACTTCGCAGTTTGTGGTGGGTTTTTTTTTTTTCCTTTCTTAACAGTAATCCTTTAATGTTTATTTGTATACTATTCATTTAAAAAATAATACATCTCTGGACATATTTAAAGTAGATTTACCAAGGTTTACCAAGATGAGCTTTGATTTTATCATGTATTATCTCATCAGAGCTAAACAACTATTGGTAACAGTTCAAAACCCTTCAAAATCTAAATCATTCACTTAATAGTTCACTAATTACCAGTGAAGGGAAGCATTTCATTTTTATGTAAAAATAGTTATTCACAAGTCAGACTACTGAGAGTTGAGAAACATGAAACTATGCCCAATTTCTACTTTCTTTTCAAAAGCAAGAGTCTGGTGCTGACCAGCAACAAAAATATCACAAAGCACTGAAGGGGAGTGAGGACTCCGGATACACAGGCGCTGTTCCGTTCCATTCCCTCATCTCCCATTTTCAGTTGGTCCTCACATCAATACAATACAAGACACTGCCACACGTTCACACAACACGGCTGTCAGACCCTGATACACCCAGGTTATGAAACCTTACGGGGGTGGCTGTACAGTGATGCCAACACAAGCGTACAGTGTCAAGACCACAAACTTCATTCAGACCAGGATTGTGATTATTTTTACATTTTGTTTTCCTAATTCATAAAATGTGAATATTTAGCTATTTCTTTAAATATTCTTATATGAAGAGCTTCCCAGTGATTCAATAATGGTATGGATATAATGAATAATTCCATTTGTCTGGACCTTTTGATATTTCTCCTTTTTCTGTGATTACAAAGGTGGTCCAATCAAAATTCTTTTAAGTAAGTTTTGATACACTTCTTTGATTATGTGGGTAAATTTCTATGTTTAGTATTAAAATTCAACAAATATGACTATTTTGTTTGTTCTTTCATCAAGTACTCTGAAAAAATTTTTAATAGCTTGAAAAGAGTACATTCTATATATAGTTTGCCTTTTATAAATAATGCTTTTTTCAGAATAGCACTTTACAAAATGTTTTGAGTGCACCCATGCATTTCAGTATAAACAAACTCAAATTTTGTACATTCTTAGAAGTCATTTGATATATTTCTCAAGTTACACAATGGAAATATAAATTAACAAGTACATTTACAAAAATACAGTTAATTCTTAAAATATAGTTGAAAATAATGTGAATTGGCTCTGCACCTATAGCTCAGCGGCTGTAGAGTACACCGGGGCTGGTGGGTTCGAATCCAGCCTGGGCCTGTCAAACAACAATGACAACTACACACACACACACACACACACACACACAAATAGCCAGGTGTTGTGGTAGGTGCCTATAGTCCCAGCTACTTGGGAGGCTGAGGCAAGAGAATCACTTAATCCCAAGAGTTGAAGTTTGTTATAAATTGTGATGCCAGGGCGACATAGTGAGACTCTGTCAAAAAAAAAAAAAAAAAAAAAAAAAAAGAATGTGGATTATTTACATATTGAAATTAATAATGACAGAAATAATATTTAGTTCATTCTGATAACTTACAATTATGCTCTGTCACCTTTGTTCTCCACAACAATCCTAAAAAGTAGATTATATATTATTTCTACATTAGAGATTAGAAAACATGGCTGTGGTTTGGGCAATTATTTAACTTATCCAGATTCTCACAGCTAGAAAGTGAAATAGATAAGGTCCAATTGGGAGCATTCTGAAGTTATGTTCCTCTGGCGTATTCTGAGCCACTGATAAGCCAATCAAAGAACGTATAACAATCTAAGATTCTATAAGGATTTCATATTAACATTAATGTTATAGAAATAAATTCAAGTCATTATAATTGTTATTATAATTGTGTTGGTGTATACTTGTGTGTGCATATACATCCTATCTTTCTTGAAATTCACTGAACCACCCCAGGATGTAATGTCTACTTTAAAAGTAATTATTTACATGTAAAATTACTATAAATAATAGCTGTAAAATTATTACAGATAAATTTATCTTTACCTGAAAATTGATGTGAATTGGGTATTTTTCATAATTTGAAATACTGAATGTCTTTGCCTAGTTATTTTTGTTAGTTCAGTATTGAAAGAATTTATACCTTTGGTATTTTCCATTTCAGTTCTTATAAGAATAGGCATTTTGATGTTAATGCTGTGCATTTTCTGTTATAATTTATTTTTGTCTTTTGACTGATGAAAGCAGGCAGAGGGAAAATGAAGTCCTTCCAGGTGAAACATGTCTTCTGGGTTCTGGGTTGATAAAGTCCATTTATATGCAAAAGGTGTACACAATCACGGAGCTACAGTAAAGAATTGTCCAAAATAACCGGTAATAGCATTTATTTTATTCTTGTAATGCTACCTCATTGTCTTCTTGTTCATCTGGAAAAGTCTATATTTTACATATTTGGGGGGGAAAAAAAAAAACCTTGTGAGTTTTATGATAAAAAGAGTGGAAAACTAGCTTAGAAAACTAATTTTAGGCCAATTTCTACTACTTATAATCTACATTGTATTAGAAAAAAAATAAATAAGCCTTCTTCAGTTCTTTTACCCTCCCTAGAAAGTGATGGCTATACTACCCTGCACTTTCCATGTGCTTCTACCCTCCCTAGAAAGTGATGGCTATACTACTCTGCACTTTCCATGTGCTTCTTCTAAGTTCAAAATGCCTATGAATAAATTACTCAGCAAGTGACTTGTCTCTTTTAATTTGCACTTGATATTTTGCACTGAGAATCGTGACAAGTTGTGATAAGAATCAACCATTTCTACTGTAACTTAGTTTACAGCTGGACATTGGGAGGACCTTGGAGCTTGGGGGCTGGAAACCATCACTGAGGGTGTTTTGAACCCATAGCAGTTGGAGTCTACTCTACAATGTCCTTCCTGGAATCCTCTTTTACAGCTCCAAAAATGAACTCATTTAAGACATACTCAAAAATGTAAGCCACACATTAAAAGGTCAAAGAGATCAAATCCTGTTTCAGAAAGCAATTGTAGAAATATACATGTTGGAATTCAGTTTAAGCTGTTATCCAACAGTACAATTCTATTCATTCTATACACATTAAAACTATTCTTTTACTAGCTCCTTCTTGTAGTTTTGATTCTAGACCATGATGGTACACTTGTTAAGTTACAAGTGCATTTATGAATCAGGCTCTGCTTTAAATTCTCTTCATGCAATCTCTCATCATTTTTGAAGCACGTCTACAAGGTATGCAATTGTACTTTCATCCTGTTTCACAGAAGAATAGCAGAGATTGAGAAGGTCAAGATGACTTTCCTAAATGTCTTCTCGCTCTATCTGGAGAAGTGTTAAGTATCCAAACCCAAGTCAGTCTGCTTCTAAAGCCCATCCTCTGAACCACTTCATTTTATTTCCAGGAAGGAAGGAGGGAGGGAAGGAAGGAAGAAGGGAGAGAGAGAAGCCGTGCACTTTGAGGGGGTGTTCTGACTAATCAGCCATCTCTGGATTTTAACCCAGGCCCTTAGGGGATATTATTAACATGTCAATTTTAGCCTTTTTATTTTTTTTCTTTCTTTCTTTCTTTTTTTTTTTTTTTTTTGAGACAGAACTTCACTTGTCACCCTTGGTAGAGTGCCATAGTGTTTCTTTCTTTCTTTTTTTTTTTTTTTTTTTTGAGACAGAACTTCACTTGTCACCCTTGGTAGAGTGCCATAGTGTCACAGCTCACAGCCACCTCCAGCTCTTGGGCTTAGGCGATTCTCTTGCCTCAGCCTCCCAAGTAGCTGGGACTACAGGCACCTGCTACAATGCCCACCTAATTTTAGCCTTTTTCATTGCTTTTGATAATCACAGTTTCTTATAACAAGAAAAAGTTGAATTGGGAATAAAGAGGTAGTAAGAAGATCTTTTCTGAACATAGGCATTAAACATTAAATATAATGAGTTTTTCTTGAACAAAATTCTTAGGGCAAATGTGTCAGAATTTGGATTCATTCCAATTTCAGAAATGTAATAAGGTATGCATACTTTTCATTGCATAATATTTTAATGTTTCATCAGCGAAACTTGTGAATATTCACATTAAGTGGAATAAACAAAGACTCTAAGTAGCCTTTTGTTTTAGTTTTGGCCAGGATTTATAACAAAATAAGCTAAGAAAGAGTCTTCCTTTATAGATCTCCATAAATTCTGGAGTTGTGAATAAGAAGCCATAGACCTATATTTCTTTATATACATTAAAAATAAAAGAGGCGAGCACTATGTTCTGTGATGACTACTATTTATTTTGTTCCCATTTTATTCTATATTTAGCTTTGCTTCATTTTTTATGTGACAGTGTGTAGGCTCTACTCCTGATTACATTATCAGAGGGAAAAAGAAAAGTAAAAGTCTAAAAATTGTATTAATAAATCTATAATTTGAGTTTTGTTTAAAAATTATGACTTTAGATTATTCAGAGTCTACCAAGCTGTGTCCACTCTTGTATCAAGTCACAGATCTATTCCTCATGGATTTTAGAAAGGTTTATGTTAAGTTACATTTGTTTAGGTTTGGAATTTTCTTATAAGGCCCCTAAAAATCATAAATGTCTTAAGAAGTGGGATGATGACCATTCTTTTCTTTTATCCCAAACAGCCCCTGACAATTCTGGGTACGCTGTGATGACTTTGCCAAATAACCCATCAACACGGTCAGGCTTTTGTTGTTTCAGATCAGTTTGAAGCAATATAGGCAACTATCTTAGTTTTGAAACATTTATTTTATAATATCAGCAAACAGTTACTTTTGTGAATTGACATTGCTCCATTAATTTGGGTTGCTTAGAATTATTAAACAGCACAATCGAATTTGAAAGTAAACAATTTTCCTCTCTTCAAACTACCAGAATCATATCCCATTTCCTTGAATTGTTGCCAAAGAATGAGACCCCTTCTCTTTCTTCTAAATTCCTTCCTAAATGTGAATAGAAACTTTGACACTCTCTTTTGTCATGAAATCATGAGCTACTTTACATGGATGAAACAGTTTATGACATTTGTTTAGTTGATAGAAACAGGATTTTCATAAAATCCCTAAATTTCTGGTTACTCATCAGATGTGTTAACATAAATCATATCCACATGATGCCCACAATAGAGAGACGAATTTCACTCCAAAGAGGAAACAGAACAAGAAAAGGAGGAAATACACCATTTCAGTGGCCAGACGGCACCATGTTGGCATTTTATGCCCCTGGATCAGGCCAGTGCCCTATTACAACATATCACACATCTGCACTCCATGCTGGGAAGGGGAAAGTAACAGTAGCAAAGCCATTTACTGCCATTTTGATCAACTAAATTTGGGGGACCTCATTTTTTGATGTCTTGAAGCTGAAGGTATATTCTTTTTCCACCTCTCCATCATTTCATTTATTTAAACAGATTAATAATTCAAAATAGCCCCTGAAATCTTAAAGCAGTACGACTGAAGGACCCAGTGACTCCGTGACGTCATTTTGGGCTTTTAGGCTTTCATCCTCCATTTGGAGAAAACCTGAAAGTTCCTAGTTTCATTTCTTAGTAAACCACAACCCCCCTTATCTCCCAGAGTGTGCCACCACCCCCCCATTAAGATTGGCGGGACCCTATCAGCTTTGCTTCCCACACCCCTCACCCCGTACCTCCCCTCATAAAAACCCCACGCTCTGCAAGCACCAGGCTCTCAGTCCCAGCTGTGTCTGGGGGTGCCAACAGCCCAGGCTCGAGCTTGAATAAACGCCCTCGTGTGATTGCATCGGTGTCTGGCTCTCTCGTGTGGTCATTGGGGACCCCGATTCTCGGGTGTAGCACTACTGTTCCTAAGGACATCAAACCTCTAAGGTAAACCCTAAGAAATTATTTTCTTTTATATCTGTAATGTTCAGTTGAAATGATTTTTTAAAGACTAATTAAGGAGAAAAAAATCTCTAGCAACCTTCTATTTTGAGGACTCTAAAATGTTATCTCACATGTTGAAGAGCTGCCACATACATATATTTAACCATATTTAAGTTCTATAGAAAATTCCTTCCGCAAAGTATGAACTATATATATTATGTATGTAAGTAAAATTTTGCCTTTAATGAATATAAATGTATTCTGTGAAATTCAAAAGAAGGCTCTCTAGGTAAATAGCAGTCATCTCAAATATTCATCAGAGATAGGAAGGACTACAAGAGTAGTTTCTCAAAAGAATGAACCTTTGTACTCTTCAAGAATTAGCTTAAGTATTTTTAAATGGTTTACTGTCAGCACATAGTTTAATTAATATGAAAAATATATTTATGTATCATCTAAATGTCTTTAAAAGTTCTGTGGGATGATTTTCATAATTGATATTAAATTTCTTGTAAATAAGAAAGCAATAGTATGAAAATTATAGAAAAGTCATCAAGTTACATGTTCATAAATAATGCTGCACCGCTGGAGGAATAAGCTTCCCACAGCATCGATTCTATCTGAGCACAAATAACTCATCACAAAATACCACATGCCTCTCAGGCCTGTTTTCATAGCCTTTGGAAATAGAGTGCTTAATAACTAGACTCATTAATGCTAATGGTAAATCAGTGAGATTAAATATTTCTATAAATCATTCCATTAATAAAACAGAGGGCCCATTAAGGAACTATTGAACTGTTAAGCTGCAATATTTCAGAATCAGCATTTTATAAACATTTCAATTAGCGCAGGTTGACAACATCTGTAAGGGCAGCACACTGGCGTGGAAAGATTCAGTAATGTACACCGGCCATGTGCATAAAATCAGGAAGAATGCCAGCTCCCGTAAGATAATATAAAACACACCAGCATCGTGTATAAATGCAACGGAGATTTATACGTATATAACTATACATACACACACATATTTGCATACATATTCATAGCCAGGTTCAGTCTCCCAGTGCTTTCAAGAACCATCTAAAGAATGGTGTGCTGTTTCATTCACTAGCACACTTGCCATCGTACTTTTACTGTTAGATGGATTATGAACAACTTTATGAACAACTTTAACAATAGGTGAACAGTTGAAGCTAAAGGAGAGAATACTTAAACACATGCACAAAATGGCTCTCTACAGCTCTCAGGAAGAATGTTCAACATATATAAGAACTAAAAAATAAGAGGAAAAAGAGGAGAGAGAACGCATTTTAAACAGCACTGCAAAGGCACGGGGCAGAGAATGACCACAAAGCAAACAGTACATAAAAGTTTAGTGTTTTAGGGGTGTCTCGTATGTGAAAACTTTACTATTTACTTAGCTTTTATTTCCTCTTTTAACTGACAGCCAAATATATATACATATATATTTTTATAGCCTCCAGCTACACATTTTGGTGAACAGGGGAAATTATTCAGTTGGTGGAGTTCATTTTAACCTCAAGCCACAATCCGCACTCCCGTTATGAATACTTGTCATTTGCCAGGGACTGTGTATTAGCTCAGGGGCGCTGTGAGCCCACGTGTAAGGAAAACAGCGGATCTCCTGGCAGAGGATTGAGGGGGAAAAAAGCCTCGGATCCAGAGAAGCTGGGTAAATACCTAAACTCAAATCCCCTGTTTACTATAATGTTTTCAGTGTTGGGAAAATAAGTCTGTGAAGCTTGGGTCCTGTATATCAGTGGGAGGAATCCAGGTGACTTTTTGCCAGGCCAGTGTTTGTACTGGCATCTGAGGACCGAGCTTTCTGATGCTTTCTCATTAGAAAGTGTATGGTGAGCCATATGTTAACTAATGCAGCCCTGGTTTGAAATAGAGCGTGCAGAAGTAAGAAGGAAAAGAATATTTAAAGGGCGACTTTTTAACGACTGTGTGTTTCAAATTATCAATTCCCACAAATCTCTTCCCTACAGAGAAGTGGGGACTACTTTCTTCTGCCCCACTTGAGTCTGTGCTGGGTTGAGACTGTTTTGACTAACAGATCCCAGGAAAAGGGATGAGAAGCCAGGTGCTGGTGCAGAAATCCACTGGCCTGGCAGGCCTCCCCCGGACGTCCAGGCACCCTGAGCCACCCCGCACGAATTCCAAATATCACTCTGTCGGGAGCCTGATCCACAGGGAGAGTTTCAGAGGACGATTTACCTTGCCGAAAATTAGGACAAAGAGCAAGACCTCAGAGAAGCCAGAGATAAATGTAGATTCTCTGGTCCCAGACACCCCAACCGAAGCTTCTTCCATCTGACACTAGGCACCCAGCCTCAGACGAACGTCCTCCCCAAATCAGTGACCCACAAAATCACTGGTGAAATGAAATTGTCGTTTTATCCCTGTGGTTTCAAGGCACAGTGCCCCACAGCAGCGGATAGCCAAGATACCGCTAGTACATAACTCGGCAGATTTCCACAGATTTAGACTTATACACAAAGTCAGTCTACCGAAGTTATCTTTTCCTTTCTAGATGACTCCTGATCGAGGCATTCTTCTGTTGTTCTCTTAACTGTAGTAAGACATCCAGCATCACTGAAATAGTTGGGCTTCCAATTAATAAAGTATACCATATTGACATTCACACTAGTAAACATTCCATGGAGGACCTTTGCCAGCTAGGAAAATTACTTTGTATTTACCTGCTTAATGCTTAAAAGAAAAGCTGAAAACTATTATCTTTTGCTTATGTTTTTCTTAATCTT
Organism: Loris lydekkerianus; assembly: GCA_963574355.1. Lineage (NCBI taxonomy): Eukaryota > Metazoa > Chordata > Mammalia > Primates > Lorisidae > Loris > Loris lydekkerianus. The sequence goes on along the minus strand of CAUYPK010073039.1, from coordinate 3,292 downwards.
TTATGATAAATTACGTTGATCATACACCATCCAAAGGAAACAAATTTTATGAAGGGTTACCTGCTATACTTCAATACAGGTGAATGTTTTATTTTGTTTTGTTTTTTGTTTTTGAGACATTGTTTCTATATGTCACCCATAGTAGAGTGCTATGGTGTCATAGCTCACAGCAACTTCAAAGTCTGGGCTTAAGAAATTCTCTTGCCTCAGCCTCCCAGGTAGGAGGGGACTACAGGTGCCCACCAGGATGCCAGCTATTTTTGTTGTTGTTGTTGTTGTTATTATTGTCATTGTTTTCTAGCAGGCCCTGGCCAAGTTCTAACCCACCAGCCCTGGTGCATGTGGCTGGCACCCTAACCACTGAGCTACGAACCCTGAACCAGGTAAATGAAATGTTTTTCTTAAGAAAGTTATGAACATAGGTGGTACCATTAGTTTTATTAACTTGAGATATTTGTGTTCTTTTTTTTTTTTATTAAATCATAGCTGTGTACATTAATGCGATCATGGGGCACCATACACTGGTTTTATAGACCGTTTGACACATTTTCATCACACTGGTTAACATAGCCTTCCTGGAATTTTCTTAGTTATTGTGCTAAGACATTTACATTCTACATTTACTAAGTTTCACATGTACCCTTGTAAGATGCACTGCAGGTATAGTTCCACCAATCACCCTCCCTCTGCCCACCTCTCCCCTCCCTCCCCTCCGTTTCCCCCTTCCCCCTATTCTTAGGTTGTAACTGGGTTATAGCTTTCATGTGAAAGCCATAAAGTAGTTTCATAGTAGGGCTGAGTACATTGGATACTTTTTCTTCCATTCTTGAGATACTTTACTAAGAAGAATATGTTCCAGCTTCATTCATATAAACATGAAATATTTGTGTTCAAGGAAATATTTATTTCGAAGGATTGCCCAGTGATAAACCCTCAGTTTCCTACGAGCTAATTGTTCATATACCATGTTTCTAAATGAACCAAAAAATTAGAGAGAAAGAAATAACATTGTAGAATTAATCAAAAAGTATTTGTGTTAAGAATTATCCATCTGAAAATATGCAGAATATAAGTATGACGTTTTACCAATCCTTGATCAGAAAGAAGAAAATAAACTGCATTAGCAGGGTAGAGAAAAAAACTTTAGCAACAGAGTTAAATAAATGCAGATGTCAAATATAATGAAGGCTAGAATGTGTACATTTGATCATTTATTTTAAAATTTTTATACCAAAATGTATCGATTCTGTAACCATTATTGAATTTGCCTAAAATGCTGCAGCGTTTTGTCAGTTATTTGTTATTATTAAGGTTTAATTTCGTAAGATCATAATACATAAAGTTTAAAAAGTAACTAGCAAAGGCTGTCTGGTTACTTTATACCATAACATGTAGCTATAAAAAAGCATTTTATCAATAATCTATATTATTTCATTCAAGAATGAACCTAATTAGTATAAAAGTATCATCATTTTAGGTATACTTTATTTAGTAAAAAATACGGGTTAAGATAGGAGATTTTGGAAATAAACTTGCTACATCCAATGACTGATTCCACTGCTTCCTAACTGTGATATTTTAAGGGAGTTATATCTCTCTGTTTGTAAAAGTACAGGAAGAAAATACCCCCTGGGGGTTCAGTAAGTGGTGACCCTGTTCCCTATGTGTCCCCCCGTGCACTCGCCCCCCAGCCTGACGAGCAGACAGCTTGGAATCACACAGGGGTGTGGGGACACTCGTGGAGAGCTTGTTAGGGGTCTCTCTTCCTTTCTTTGAGATCTATAGAAAGACCCTCCTAATGGGGGAGAGGTTTACACCAGAGGAGTGAAACTCAAAGAAAGAAAAACGTGGAAAGCTTTGTGGGAATTGGGGCTCCCCACTAGAAGGCTAGGTAAGTGTTTATCTCATGTTATGGTTAGACGCTGATGCTCTACCCTCTGTTTCTATTTAAGCAGGAAGAAATTTAATAAAAGGGCACGAGCAGAGGTGTTTAGACTGAGAGGACAGGGTGTCATGGGACTGTTTTCTCCTCCTCTGCCTTGGCACGGCCGTGTGGTTTGCTCTGAGCCGACTGGCTCCTGTGAAGATGGCTGAGGATGATTTGTCAGTCAGTACCTGGCCAAGAGGACGACTGAACTGGCTGGAAGGAAGCGGGGTCCGGGACTTCTGCAGAGCATCCTGAGGACATCTGATACTTATTAGCTACTCAAATGCATCACTCAAAATAGAGGCTACATTAGGATGCCTGAAACATATGAAATTTCCTTTAGGAAAAGCACAGTAACACCCGTTAAGTAAGGCTTTGATGTTTATGTTTTGCCCCCACCCCCATCCAGTTCAGGCTGAGATAGATAAGTTATATTTTATTTTTAGTGATTACCTGTCTATAAGGCATTTTTACAAAGAGGCTCTTAAAATCCTCACCACAACCTTAAGAACTTATACTTTATTTTCCCAAAACAGAAAATACGTTGAGAAGTAGAGATGAGCTAAGTTTCCATATATGTCTCATTATTTGTTAAAGTCCTGTTCATTCAGGGAAATTCATGACTTTAACTAGTAGAGGAGGCCATGGAGGAATTAGACTCGGCTCAGGTAAACATCGAAAAGAGCTAGCAAATCATCAAGGGACAGACAGCAAGCGTCTGAGGCTTGGGAAACCGAGAAGTAAAAGAAGAGCAGTGATACCCTGAAGTGTTTATCAGAAGGAACGTGGTAAGAGCTTGTGATTGGGCACAAAGATAAAACTAATCCTTTATTTAAATTTTCCTGGATTCTAGAGCTGTCCTTATATGTTCCAATATGTATATCATTATTTTTCAGTCTCAACTGTTCAGTTGCCTGAGTGAAGGTTGCTTACTTGGTGGTAATCATTAGTAGAGAATCTAAAGAATCAACTATCAATGCAACTCCTTTTAGGTCTATTGACAGTGTAGAAGTGACATTACATACTGGTATTTGGACTCTCTTTAGAAAGATGTCTTTAAATGTTTGGTTGTTATTTAAACATAGACTGCCTTTGTAAGAATAATTGTAAAAATAACCTGGCATTTTAATTTTTCTATTGTCTGTCTACATGGAAATTTTTAAAGAAAAAATATAGAGGTTAAATAAAACATAAGAAATGGAAAATGGAAAAAATGTAAGGGTAAGTAGAAAACTGACACCAGAAATGGTTTTCTTTGCTGCAAAAGCTATGAAGCTAAATTATAGCTTTCGCATGAAGGCTATACCCCAACTATACCACAAGACTATGGGGAAAGGGCCAAGGAAGGGGAAGGGAGGGGGGAGG